>JAGVSQ010003293.1:0-22006 GCA_022683975.1 Rhyacophila evoluta | reverse complement strand
CATAATATGGGATATGATACAAACTATGCACGATGGAATGTTCTTTTGGTGGTTTATGTATACTATTAAATCACCCTTGAGGTATATTTATACGAAAACGGCGCTACGTACATTATCCATAATAATATTTTTTTTGCATAATATGCTCCGCGGGCCATTAGCAGACACCCAGTGGGCCGCGGGTTGGCCACCCTTGGTCTAAGCTTTTTTTATAGCTGCACTGCAAAAATCTTAGGCCATAAATCTTTCATATCAATGTAATACTCAAGCGATTTTGAAAGAAGATGTCCATATTTTGGATAACTTGGATAATGGATGGTTTTAACCCTTGGGTCTTTCCGAGTTTTCACTATTAATATGCACACACGAAATGTTAATACATTTTGGTGAAATCAGACAAAAAATATACGCCGAAAAATCATCTATCTATATTCTAAAAGAGGGCTTCCCAAACTGTGGGCTGTAGGATTGTTGTGGAGGGTTGCGAAATTTTTCATCGTTATTGAGTTACCTCACATCAATGTAGAATTTGCAAAAAAAAACAAGAATTGATAACTCTGTGAAGGAAATACGATAGTATTATTTATACGTGAAAATTTCAAAAAACGAGAAATCAGAAGTTTACAAGTATTATAAAATTTTATTTTTTGGGGGCCGTGGATTATTGTTGCCTAGTTTATGGTGACGCCAAATGGTTTGGAAAGCACTGTTCTATAAGATACATTCAATATCATACAGTACTTTTTAGAATTTATCCAATAATTCCTTGAATGATGCGCAACAGAAACAAAATCAATATATCAGATTTCCGTAATTAATGTGTCAATGTTTTAAATTAAATGTGTCTCCATGTTAAATTAAAATACTATGAGGTAGGTCATTGATTGAAATGCATATTTTAATAAAATGTGACATTGGAGCTGATTGGTCCAGAATAAGGACGCAATCAAACCTCTACCAACATAAAAACAAGTTGCGTTTTCGTAGTTTACGAAATAAAAAGTCGGTAATTTGTTGGAACTGACCGGACATGAGTCAATGATTGTAGTTTTTAATGAATTGCTGCAGGCTTTTGGCCATATGAGAATTTAATTAAACGTCACCATTGTGCAATAAAATTACTATATCATTGGCCATTTTAAATCGAATCATGTGTTATTTATTTCTACATGTACAAGTAATATGTTATTTAAACGAAGTCGAAAAACACTTTCTCTGGCCGTAGGTGTTCATTAGGTGACATTAAAACTTGTACATGTCAATCATATAGAGGCACATATCACAGAAGTAATAAATCTATCAATAACAATGACACACACTAAAAATAAATGTCTTTTTTTATCTTAATGCCATTATTGTTTGATGTGAGAGACGGTTTTTGTGAAACATGTACGTATTATTAAATGTATCTATAATAATACCGTATTTCATCAAATATATGGACATTTTTGGCAATGCGGTATACAATATACCAACACACATAAACGTACTTTCGTAAACGTGCATACACACACGTACATTTTTATACATATTAATGTGTATGTATGTTAAGTACACAAGTTTTCATGTCGTTTCCTTTTCACTTCTTCATTTTTTCCTCCACATTTTCTCTTAATGTAATATAATATAACACTTTTGAAAACCCACAATTGGTATTTGTATATTGAGTTTTTTTTACTTAATATATATCTGAAACCTTTATGTAGACTATGTAGACTGTGTGATTTTCAGGAATATAATAAAATACAAATCTATGCGATTAAAAGTGTCATTATTCATTTTTTTTTATTTATTTAAAACGCCGAGAGAATTAAAAATAAAAAAGATCAAAGTATTTATAACATGACAGACTAAGAAATCATCCATAAATCTCTGAACGACATCATCAAAGAATAACAAAATACTATTAATTTAGCGTGATATATACAAAACAATTTATTTATTTCTTGGATTTTACTACATTAACTATAATAATATTTCAGTGAATATAGAAATTTTAAAATTTGAGATGAATTTCAGTATGGAAAAGTGTCTTAATATTTAATAATATTTTTAGCATGTTAAGTGGTCATACAATTGGTTCTTATACTGCACTCAAAAACACATTAAACGATTTGGTATATCTATAGCTATTGGTATATAATCAAAATATTCATATTTGTAAATTTGATATTAATTTAAGAACTGATTAAAAATACGGAAAACTTTGTATATCTGTCTAATTTAAGCACACGAAATCTCTTCTTTTTTTCTCAAAAATTTGTAATGATCGCAAAAATAGCTTCAGAGAGTTATTTCTATAAATAGATAATTATAAAATTATACTAGTATGGAGTGCTTTCAATTTTAGGCTGGTATTAATAGCTCAGAAGTAATTAAAATCCGTGATAAAAATAGGCTATTTGCGATAAAAATTAAAAGGAGACATGGGTAAGAGTCTAAAAATAATTATTATGGATACAAATATTTACATAACTAAATCAGTCCTTACTGTAAGTATAAGCGCCATTTTATGCTAAAATTGTTTCTATGGAAATTATAAATTTTCTAATATATGCTATAATAACCTCTATAGATATTTAAATCTTCTCAATTACCAAATCGCGTGAAATTATATTTGTATAAAACGGTAATTTACCAACATAAATCGTCGGTCTCGTGAGGGCGCTGCGCGTTAACATTAAGTGACTTGTTATTTAGTTTTTACGTGGTGAATAGGTTAATTTAATTTTTTTCTGGTGGAAGATGTATATTGGTAGATTTATAGTAATAAGATCCGGTTCAGATTTATAGAAATTATCTGCCAGCGATTCTCAAATGTTGAGAGTATTTGTACGCGAGGATAACATCTGGTGATGTAATTCCTATAATAATATTTGTAAATTGTTTAGTGTTATTTGTTGATGTTGTTTTTATCAAATTTAAACATTTGCGATGTACTATCCGTGCATTAAGTGTGGATAATCATGATGCGACAAGCCTTTTTATATTTTGTGTTTTTGTCTTTTAGCATTTTCATGCCTTTTGATACGGATGGTTTGCATAAAATAATATTATATATATATAAAATGCACTTAAATAAAAAAAAACACTTATTAATATAAATATATTAAGTATTTCTCTTCTAATGATTCCCGGTGGCCGAGAGGTTAGCGAGTGGGCTTCGGAGTCGGAGGTTGTGGGTTGGCTGCTAGATTCGAAAAAAAATGAAACGTAGGACTGAATGCCCCATATGTTAAGCAAAAGGCTGACAATCAAATCTTATGTCATATATTTACATTGCGGAGATCTATATGCTCCATTCTTGGAGCGAATATGGTAAACAATGCAGGAAATGATCAAATACTACTAATTCTTTTTGTTTGCATGCAGTATAAACTAGAAGATATTTGAAATTATCAAAATTTTCTTAAGCACAACGATTTTAAGAATTTTCAATACAAATATATTCTTATTCTCATGTGCAGCAACTTCACAATCGTATTGCTGCTACAAGCTGATCGTTGAAAATTGGATGGCATTATCATACATATCATTCGAATTACTACCAGTTAACCCGTAGCATTAACAAAATTATAAATCGATGATATTTATGTATACGAGTATATTAGTAGGCTGCAATTTTGATAGTATCAGCAAAAAAAAAGAATTATCGAAACCATATATTGTTTATAGCACAGCACTATCATTTTATGATATTTCAAGTCAAGTGAATTGCATTATATAACTCACTGACATAGAATAAGGACCGCCACTGTTATTATTTAATGATACTTTATGAAATAAATTAACTGCCATTTGTCAGGAAATATAGAAATATACAAGTCTTTGTTAAGACAATTATCTCATCTAATGGATTAATTTGCGTAATAGATGGTATTAAAAGCGGAAATGTAGGAACATAGAATAAGTTTGATATTTATAACTATTTTCTAGAAAAACTTTTTTTAATCAATGTATTAATATTGTTTTCGTGGTATGAATTCGCTATGAATTTGCTGTACAAATATGGTACGATTTTAAAAGTTTATTAAAACAACTTTAAATAAATCTCTGAGATTCATTTGTGTATTTCTGAAGACTTAAATTGCAGTTGAAAAATTCAGTTGTAATCTCAGGCACTAGGAAAAGCTTAAAGCTCTGGTACAAACTTTGCTTTCAATTGAAATGCAAAATTTTCCTTGTTCATGGAACTCACAATTGCTAATGGTTGGTGAGCTTAGTGTGTAACAAAAGTCATTGTTTGCTATCAAATAAAACAATATTTAATTATTTGAACTTTAACAAAGTTACTATCAGTGTGGGTGTTTTGAATTTTGAATCTAAGTCACTGATACCTACTCAAGAAAGGAAGATTCTGTATACTGTATATATGTAATCTATATATGGCAAAATGTCGTTCCCGTTTTCATATTTTAGTAATAAATTTTGCTTAAAACTTTCATGAAAAAAAATGTGTAGGTGCGTTTTTCACCTCATCTCGTTTTCTTTCTTTCTCATTTATTATTATAATGGTATCTAACAGTATAATAGTAACACTACCGCACTCCAATAAAAACGAAAATGGCCTATAAAACAAATTGATTGTATGCGTCAATTAGTTGTTTGCCCCTTCGATGTTTATATTGTATATTGGTGATATATAATTAGTATAATGAGACATATTAATAATTTTGAATAATCATTTGAGGATTCTCGTAATTATTTATTCTTTACGTTGGTTGTTGTGCGCAGCATGCAGGGGGTAGAAAAACCTGGTATATATTAGATTATATTATTTATTTTCTTCTTCCTTATCAGTTCCCTAAGCGGGGCATATAGATACCACTGGCGTCTTAAAAAATCCGTGTTGCTAACTAGTAATCTCGCATTCTTCCAGGTTACCTCAACATATCATAGCTCCGCCGAATATATTCTGAAAATCTTAAAAGATATTCATTGCTTAGTTAAACTATAAATATTAAATTAATAGCTATATAGTAGAAATGAAAATGAATTTAACTATATAACCAACGGCAAAGTTTATGTTGATGTATAAAGATTTTTTTAAATTATTTATTTTTATAACCTAGTTATTCTCAACTTTTTCACAAATAATCACCATATTTATACTATTAAAGATCGTTGTTAACGTGCCCCAGATTCAAGGATAGATAAATTCTGAAAGAAAAATATTAACGAGAAACGCTGCGAGGAGTATAATGCAATTTAACACCCCCATATCGAATAATATTCTTTTTCATTTATTTTTAGATTCGGTAATGTAGTCTCATATAAATCTGAATACACTTTAATGAATGAAATTCAAGACTTTTTATTCTGAAAATGAAGCTGTGCTACACTTGCTGACTAAATTATGACGCAATCTAAAAAAAATAATATTTTTTTACAAATAATAGGTGAAATGAAAAATTCGGCTTATTTTATTTGAAAAAAATCTTTAAACACATTGTTTTCTCTTTATTTATAATATTTATTAAACAATTTTCTTCAATGTAGTGGGTTAAAAGAAATAATTCTATGATAGTCCTTTATCAGTAAAAAATAGTTTTGAAATTACATTTTCCTCTGTGTGTTTTGGAGAGGTATGCGATAGTATTTATAACTAACTACTGATGATAGTTTCGAAAAGAAGATATCTATTTAAAAGTGTTTATTTTCAATAACAATTTAGAGACTGGATGCCCAATGGGTTCAGCAATTACCAGAAAATTGTAAAAATAATCTGTCTGGATAAATCTTGACACTCCAAAAATATACAATATAAACGAGTTAATTTTTCTATTGGATACCTTCACATACGAAAACAAAAATCTGTCCATTACGTCCAAATTCGATGTGTTATATTGTTTAAAAAAAATTTAGTAAAATGTATTATTATTTAGTTTTTCCAAGGATCTACCTTTAAAACTAAAGCTTTTTTCTGGAATGTTGCCATTCAAAATTTAAAAAAATTCTAATCTATTTGCGAAAAAATTAAAAATGAAAAATATAAATTTAAATAATAAATTATCTCAATTTAATTGTCTATAGTTGCATCTGTTCTAAAAATATAATAGTGCAGTAGTTTCTTTATTGCGGTACTGTCATGCGTCATAATGTATGTTTGAGAATAAAACACAGGAGAGAACTTTTTACAAGGATTCGATTCGCACGTAAGGACGAAATGTTATTGATAATGTTATCGAATTGTAATTCAGTTCACATTCTGAAGGCACGTATTTATTATTCACGAAAGGCAATTCTCGACCGTGACCGTTCTTTCTTCTTTTATACTAGAAAACTAAAAGTATTTTCTCTGGAGATTTAAAATAATAATAATATCCATTTCAGTATTCGACAGGAGTGTCGACAAGCCGCATTTAATATACGAGTGCGTTAAAAAAAACAATCATTTTGTGTGACATTGAGACAAAAACAATATATTATGCCATGGACTATTTTTTATTATTTGTTCAATATTTATTATCGGAATAAGTTTATTTAGATAAATAATTTATGTGAACTAGAGAAAATGCACCGTATTGCCTTGTTAGTTCGTTGGTAAGTGCACGTGCTACCAGTGCTAGAGGCGGTGGGCTCAAATCCCGTTTATAAATATATGGTATCGAATGTTTAATGGATTGAAAAATTAGTTGACAGCCATTCGTCGTAAAAAACAATCGGTTAAAATAAGTCTCAGTATTGCGGATTACATTCAACTCGTACATACATAATATGTGTGTATTAATTACTTATATTAGATAAAAATATATTGTGAAATATATATATGACATTTTAAAATGGAACAAAATCTCATCTTTTCTTTAGTTTTGAGATATATATATATATGTAGAGCGGTTTGTTTAATGTGGGTTTTTATGAAACGGAATGGTCACGTTGTAAGTGAGAGTTGTCTCTATTAAAAACCAAAACAATTACCTATTTAAATAATATTAATAAAATGAATATTATTTTTCTCATCGTTCACAAAATATATAAATAGAAATTTTATCTTAAGTTAACAATTCATACATACAGAGCTAAGTGATTTTTCTGTATTTAAATAAGATAAATTTTTATTTTTAGAAAGATCAGATAACGTATGGTAATAGCACAATATGAGTGTTTAAATAGTGCACGAATCTACAAACAAAAAGTTTACAAGAGAATGCATCTTACAATATTTCTTACTTTGCGTTTGAAATTAAATATCGTAGTTACTACAAGTCGATTATAGATAGACCTTGATGTATTTTAGGAGTAGATATAATTGTTCATGATAAAAATTGATAATAATGCCAATGCAAGTTTTCAGCAATTCATTGCGCTGTAATTTATAGTTTCACAAAATCACCATTTAAATATTTCATATAACTTAATATAATATTATATTATCATATTAAAGATAAGGTTATTTGACTTTGTGAAGAACTTGGAAATTCTAGACGTATCAACCAACTGCCATGCAACTATTATGAAAAACTCTTTGTCCCGTGCCGTATTTACCTCTAAAAGCCTTATTCTAAAAGTGTTAATCTTCTAAACAGTAAAATTTTACGAACCGTATTGTTAATATAATATATTCAATACATTCAAAGCACACTGATATGGCCTAGAAAGATACTAAATGATTGATGAATGACAAACAATCTTAATATTAAAGCCATATGCTCCATATAAAGAGCAGGTATAGTAAACGAAGAGAATATATTCAATGGAGTTTTGAAGTGGACGGAGAATTCTTCGGTGAGTATTAGCTGAACAGTAAAATAGTAGTGAACATGTTTCGGTGATAAATTGCTGGAAATGTTGGAATGTTTCCAATAGTCTCTTTGTTGTATATTACTATATAACTAGATATTCTTCTATCAAGACCAGTTTTATCCATTCACATTTTTCAACTAATGATAATTATAGTTTTGTGAAATATTTATAATTGTTATAATATTGAAAGAGGAAATAATAAATCAGTAATTATATAGTATTAGACAGAAAAAAGTTTGGATCGATAGATTTTTTAAATATTTTCGACAACAAAGGCACTGGAAAAGGCCACGAAGTCATAACGAAGGTCACTAATAGGTCATTAATAGAGATTCGGCGGCACACAGAGAAATTCCCTTAGGCTAGGAGTCCTGACATTCACATTTTTTTTACAAAACATTCAAGTCATAGAGCGCGTAATTATTTTTTAAATTTAATCACAGAAAATTATCTCTATTGAATTTAAAAAATATTTGATGCATTATAATGTGGTAAATATTGTAAATTTATCATATCTGGATCCACTCAATAATGGATTGTGCGACTCAATTGGTATTTAGTATTTTGTAAAAGATATTTGTTGAATAATCATCCCGTAATGTTTATGGCCATATAACATAATAATTATTTATTCGTCTCTCAACAGTTCTAATTTTCTATTAATTAATAAAATAGTATTAAAAAGTGAAAAGAAATTAAAAAATATCATACATACATCTATTTTTAATACATTAATTATATATTTTCAACAGGTAATTTTGTTGCAGAGCAAACATATGTATATACGTGTATCTGTCTGTCACAAAAACTTTTCCCAAACGGTTAAAATAAACAGCTTAAATTTTTTACATATTATTTAAACTGTATAGGTTAACTGTGTTACTTTGAATTTTAGCATCATGGCCATCATAATCATTAATAGAAATGTATACAATCAAGTCTTTAAATACATTTGTAAGAACAGGATTGATAAAACTGATTTGAATAAAGGATGAGTTTGAACTTATAAGAAAGGCCGGATAATAAAGTTAGTATTTATATAAATCACCAAAGAATGAATAGAACGTAGTAAGTATACAGATTTTATTGTCCGAAAGCTTATAGATGGCTGCATAGCTTAATTAACAATATCCATTTAATTTATCCATTAATCTTAATTGTAATGGTTGCCATAATTTAAAACTGAGGCCTCGCAAAAACCATTATAGGAAAAACCTTGAGATGTTCCATTATTGTAATGTGGCACTGGGAAAGTTCGTTTTTATTCCACGACCCTTTTCATAATGAATAGTACAAGTAATTGCATGAAAAAATATTTTTCTGACATAATATTGTAACATGTAAAGTTTCTCACTGAAAACTTATGCCAAATAGGTATTTTACAGGGTGGTAAAGTTCGAATAAATTTAAACTATACGCTTATATTGCAAATTCGGTCGTATAGTTGCGAAAATCATTCTGGAGGCTTGATTGGAAATCATTCAGAGCGCATTTTGCAACTCAATGATTCCAACATGTTATACTATTATATTTTAAAATAGGAGCACAGTACTTGAAACAATAGTTTTATTATTATATTTCTACTTTCATTTTCTAGTGTTGAATTTTACTGTATTTTAATAACAACCCAGTATTTTACATAAACCATACACACTCACATATATATATACCATATACGCTCCTAAAGTAGAGCATATTGATCTACACAGTGTGAAGAAATCTGCTCCGAGAGTAGATTATATGAATGTCCATAATGTGGAGACATGTCTTGACAGATTATTTTTCACGAGAATTGTTCATTAGATAATTCCTCAACCTAATAATTATCCAGTTTTTCATTTTTTTTAAATTTGACACATGTGGAAATCGAACTCCTGGATTGCAAGTCCGCACACTAATCTCTACCCTTCGGCGAAAACATTTACGTATAATGATAATATATTTTTTCTATAAAAAAAATGTATATAATTTTTTCTTCTGTTGGTGTGGTTACATTGAAATAATATATCATGATGGAAATATGTACAGTTGCTGTACGTCGTATGAGATATTTTTGACATATAAGTGACGGTTGACTCTTAATCTATTTTTTGTTATTATCAACCTGGATGTAAATGTGAATGAATGTGTAAGAGAAAAACATAAAATAAAAATAGATTATCCGGATAAAGGTTTATTATTTAATGCTTTGTATCACAATCAAAATTATTGTAGACATTGTCTTTACAATTTTTGTCGAGACGAACATTTCTTTGTTTGATAACAATATCATTTTAGTTTTTCCTATGGTAGAAATATTAAAAAGCAATACATGTACAACTCTAAAATTAATTATAAATAGACATGACATTCTATCGAAACCTAAATATTTCTTAAAAAAACAGCTTAACTTAAATTTAACTTAACATTTAGTAATATTTAAAGCTAAAGTAGTTTCAATGAACAGTTATAATTTAATAATCACCTATTTAAACAAAATAAATATTGCGTTCATAATTATTACACAGTAGTGTAAATTTTGTCACTTAACTTTTCATTCCCCTTATTTTGTTCTTTGACATTGTTGAGAACGGCTGATTTACCCAGTTGTTATCGTTTATTCCGCAATCTAAGGAAAATTAAAATACAGAAAAGTCGTATTTTCCGTTTCAGCAACTTTTTAATTTTACGCAAAATCGATTATAAACAATGAACTAATAATATTAAATAATATTACGAAGCGAAATGTGTTTTTTATCGATACCGCACCAATTTATATTATGATTTAAATTAATAATTATATAACTCTGATTGACATGGTTCATGGTAAATGTTCATGTTTTATAACAAATTCTGTTACACAATATTTATAGGTTAAATCTTTTCGATTGAGTAGCTTTAACACGTTTATGATTGATTACTTATTATTGTTATAATTGATTTTTATCGGAAAAACATTGTTTTAATTTATCTGTTGGAAAAACGGTGTATTTAGTTTCAACAACAAATGCCTACGGATAGTAAGATGAACTCTAGGAGATGATGAAACTGGTCTTGATAAAAATTAATAATATGAAATAACGGGATATTTTACTGATAATTCATTGTGAGGTAAACCTTAGCCATCAATTCGCAACTGAGAATATGCAATCTACATGTGCGTATAGACAAAGAGAAGGGCGTGATTTTATTAGCTTGTCTAGTGAAAATTAATACATTATATCTATGCTTCACTAACAGGAATTATATAAGTGTATTATGATTTGCCTTTAAATTATTTCAAAATAAAATAAACCATATTATTATGTAATATTAATCAGATTATATATCAATAGCCAATTCAGTCGAGAGCTTTGATTTATTTTGCAAAAAAAATCCGTGAAAAAGATGGCCAATATATTTTTCCATATATTATAAGTATTTCAAAGGAAAAATGTGACAATTTATACGCATTTACATTTTTTTCAAAGGAAAATTACTCCTAAACGAACCAATGAAGGTCACCTTTTCTTTATGCCTCAAAAGCCTTAAAAATAAAAATATTTTGAGTAGCGACAAATTTTTGAAAGAAAATAAATATAATCTTATTTCGTTAAAAAAAATCCTACTATATACTACCTACTTTTTCCACTATGTTCTTTCCAAAAGTGGAGCATATGGATCCAGACTGTATGAAGATGCTTGCTTACTCTCCGCAACGTGAAGAAATGTTGGTAGGCTATTTTTCACAAAAATATTTTGTCGGGCAATTGCTCAACCCAATAAACATTTAGTCATTTCCATTTTTGGATTTTTTTAAAGCCTACAATTTCACGGCTACTGGAGAGACAATCTTTTATCCGACATTTCGTTTTTAGCGTTATTATAATACTTATATTATTGTCATCAGCTATAATCTAGCCCTTTAAACACTTAGCTTAGATATATCGTTGTCAGGACAGGTGTTTTTCACGTATGATGAATGAACACATGTCACGTACAAGAAATTTTTGTGGTAAGGTAGAATATTTAAAAATGGTAGAAATTATTGCTAGGATTTAGAAAAGCATCATATTAGTCAAATAAATATGATTTACAATATATGAATTAATAATACCTACGATAGAATCAATTACTTGTATATGTAAATGTTACTATTTTCTATGTAATAAATTTGTTGGCGATTAGAGAAATGTGTAAATTTTTACAGTGCAATCAATGCGACTGATAAAATGGATTACTTCTGCGTATTGATTCGATACTGTCAAAATGATACGTTAATCTTGACATCTAAATGATGGTTCGCGATAATGAGACGCGTGTAGAGATAATGGTCGTTCATTATCGAATTATAATTATTTAGAATGGGTAAATAACACTGCGAGTTGAATTTCGCAATCGCTGTGTGACACCACACAAAAAATAATACGTGTACATGAAATTTGGACGTATTTTTATTTTTACCAAGAATTTTTTAATCAACCATAAGATATAATTACATACATATAATAATATAAGACACTTAGAGTAAAAAATGGTTACCTCTAAGAAGCACTTTGATCAATTTCGAAACTTACGTATGTCTGTCTGTCACCGCAACTTCTCCAAAACCTGTTTAAGTAACGACGTGAACTTTTTGCATGTCATTGCGGTTGTCATTTCTGGGTCAACCATTTTACTTTTAACTTTTGGCATCATCACCGATGATCACCGATAGACTAAAAAGATTGTCAGTTAGCTAAGCATTGACATGAGTTTTTTAACAACGGAATAAATAAGATTAATTTGCACAGAGAATGATTTGACTTATTTCATGTAAAACTGGATAAAAAGCTAGTTATAAACATTTTAAAAAATCTTCTGTCACAGGTTGGAAACACTGTGGCTTTTGGCATAATACACCGAGAGTTGAACATCAGTATTATTCTGAAAAAAGTGCGTTTGATGAATTGATAAAATATAGAACGTTCATATTTTAATAATTAAAAAAATCTTCAATTTTAATACTACTTTGACACCAATAAACACAGTAAATATTTTCTTTGTCCGAAAATATTTAATCAGTAGGTATTTATTGCCAATTATCATCATACGTACGTGATAAAAGATTTAAATCAGGTGACAGCTGCTTATATAAATTGAAAAGAGCCAATGTCTTCAAAATATTCAATTTCAGAAAATAAAAAAAACTCTACATAATTTAATTATAAATTTAAAATAGCATAATCTATTTATAGATAATTTAGTAAAGGTTAAAATAGCGGAATTCTATTTTCCATCAAAGGAGTAATTATATTTTGAACGTTTTTGTATTCGTAATAATGGTGCTACAATCAAAATTGCGATACATAAAAATTAATAATATGTATATATTTGATTATCTGTAATGTGGGTTAGTATGTAAATAATAACACGATTAAAATTTCATTATATAAATATTTGTTGACACAAATAAAACAACGTGCCTTAAGCTAACCGGTGCGTAAAATCGGAATGAATAGTTTTTCAAATGTATTTTTTTTGAATTTGGAAGTTACAATAAATATGGCGGACTGCAAACAGCTGGTAATAACTATTCGTTGGCACATACATTTGCACAAAACAAATGCAACTCTATTTTTAAATAACTAATATTTGTTCGCCATTTAAAATGATTTTCAGTTAGGGAATTGTATATAAATGTGTCAAACCTAGCAGATTAATACATGATATATTTAACTAAATATGACAGTATGAAATGTCCGATATTCAAAATTGGAACATATTGTAGATCGCCATCATAAAAAAAATGATATTTCTTACAAATTGACTAGCCGCCCTTTCACAAAAAAATGATTAATTTTGATACATATGAATTATATGAAATATAGAAATTGTAAAAAAAAGATTTTTTGTTTGTGAATGGTTTGAAAATAATTGTTGTGAGACTTGATTAAGAAAAATTAGTACAATATTATTTATTACACACTATATAGTTTAAGTTGCACTGGCATGATGGGAAATATGACAAAGATAACGCATACGTGATAAAAATAATTATTTTCAATACCTCTTGTCTAATTATCGACGGGTTTCCCCAACAGCTGACTGACAGGTAAGTAATGCCGATAAATTGTTGTTAAGATAATATATGATAATATGTCCGGTCCGATAATTAAAATTCTTCATTAATAATCATTTTTTTTATATTGTGTGCTACTTAGTGGGTTTGGTGAGATTCTGGTGCAGTGGCTACATCAACTCTCACACGGAGCGTATCGGGTAGAATGTACACACTCGCAGTTATAATCGGGTATATGTTTATACGGTATATATGATACTTTCCACAAAAATAGTATAAGAGTACATTACATAATTTTCTAAAGCCACATAAAAACTAAAAAACTTCTTCGAAAATCTGAAAGAACAAAATATAAAGTTAATTTTGACATATCGCCACACTCACCAATTAACAAATATTAACTTATGGGATACGGAAATTAGTCATTAACACAAATATGTTCGGATTTTGGTGAAATTTAATTTATTTAGTTCTAATTTAAATTCAATCATTCCGGTATTTTTTTCCTAGAAAGAGCTCAAAATTATTGTGATATCCAGTATACACTAAGTTTGACAAAAAACATAATCGCTAAGTTTTATTACCATAATTTTAGGCCTTTTTCGGAATTTGTATGATAAACAAGATTTTTTTAGTTAATTGTCACGTTGAAAACTTTTTATTGTATTATTTTAGATTTTATTATTTAATATATTGGTCTCGAATTATATTTAAAATCGCATGTTTTCTTCCGCATCACAATCGGTTTCTCGATAATCAACGATACTTATAATGCAGTATGTCTGTGTAATATGTACTATGCGGAACTTCTAATCTGTATGAAATGAAAAAAGACCCGACAGTAATATTATTATGTTGCTCGTGAAGAGTATTCTTAGACCCGCAAAAGAGACTAGAATTGATGAAGAAAAGTTATCTCCCGACCTTGTGTAATATAGTTTAGTTTCGATTAAATTACAGTAAGTAGATTTTATCAAGAAAACTGCAGAAGTATTTGAAACGTTTTTTTTGTCCATCAAAAATAAAACTTGAATGGTATTAGTAAATATTTTGTGTTCTATACATTTGCGTCTTGGACGATGTATTGAATGAAGCATATACTAATTTTGTTCTTAAGTCATCTAAAACAATCTATATATAGATTGTTTGGACAAAGATATCATACCGTGGATCTCCAACTCATAATATTTACACGAATCTAAAACCGAATACAATTTTCCATACACTTGGTCATCTTTTGAATGTATTTTAAGCAGAGCGCATTATCTACAAAATAAAAAAAAGGCTTCTCAAATTATACGAGAGATGAGCAATCTCACTAATGTATTTTTTGTACAATTTCCGTACTAAACATTTCTTTCTACGTTATCCGTTTTGGAAGTAGAGTATTTTGATCTCCGTATTAAAAAACTTATTTTGACTACCTAATTTTCATGAGAAATAGTTACCAATCTTCCTCAATCTACTAGGTATGCACTCCTATTTCTTTTAATTTGCTGCGCTTGTAGGGTTCCAATCCGATTACCTTCGACCCTTACTTCTCTCACTTCAGTTCGATGATCCAACCATTTATAATAATTTTATTAAAATACCACATCAAAGGTGTCTTTAACCTGCAATACAAAGGTTAGTTGCGTTTATAGTGAAATTGACTCAGGCAATGTCTTAAAGATGAGTGAGTTTAGTTGGATATTGTTTCATAAATCTTACTTTTTTGATGATAACATATTGTGTTGTTTAGTTATAGGTAACATACATCCTGGATCAATAACTAACATATACTTGACACCAAAAAATGTAAACGTCTAGAATAACTTAACCTTGTTTGATCTAATTCTTAAAGTTAGGGGGGAGTTCATGCCCAAAAGTTTTCGTCCGAGAGTAATTGTCACATTATTGGTTCAAGTGCCGACTTGAAAAGTGTACTTGATAAAATATAAACTGAATCCAAACACTTGATCTTTTAAATGATTTTGATCCCCAGAAGTAGTTGCCTACCTCGCATAACGATTAGTTTGTTATCGTACTGTGTACGATGGCAATTATACGAATAGATTAGCTTGGCGAACCAATCCCAATGGAGTTTAGTTCTAAATAAATAATTGTGAATTGTTTTGGTGTCTACCCACGCGCTATATTCACAAATGAAGCGAACAATTCAAATGTATCAAATTGTGTCAAGTCTCGGTGTATATTTTGCTCGTTAAGGAGATACTTTCTCAAATAAATATAACGAAAACAATTTATCATGGTCTTTCTCTTATCAGTTGAATTTGTCAATGTCTTTTTATCAATGGAGGTTACATAATTTATTGTTATTGAATTTTAAAACTTTTGACTATAAATTAAGTGAGTTCTTAATGTTGTTTTGTCTGTAGATAATACAAAAATATATCTGTATTTTTTTATAATTCTTGATTTATCGGGCCTACGGTGAATGAATGAATCATTCGTTTTTGTACTTTGAATACACACCCACACAATCAAAGATGCATACACATGAAAATATATATTTTTTAAACATGTGACGTTAAAAAACGCTTAGAAAGTTTTGTCTGTTTCTAATACGGTTTTCCCGATTTATATTTCTCTTTTTTTTTCGCGGGTGCCGTATTTGCGCCACGTTATATAACAACAATGGTACCCAAAGTACCACGGATGAATTAATAAATCAATTGTATTGATGCATTCGATTGTTTGTTTATCATTTAACTTTAGAATATATGGCTATATAAAATGTTGTATATGAAATTTTCGACATTTAAATGTATTATTGGTTGAATATTGTTAATAAAGGTCAATGAAAAATATTTATGCTCTACATAGGTCCACAAAAATATCTGCCATCTACGTTTTTAACTGTAGTCTTAAAGTATGTAACATACGTTACTACATGATTTTTGTAAATATAAAGTTAGATGAAAATAAATACTAAATGTCTTTTATATAACAGATACTGTCTGTAGATGAAGATTTTATCATGATTACCTAGTACTATAAATTTGAAGTGCCATTTAATTGCATTCGTTACTTCAATTCGCCATTTAAATTTTATTTTGTTCATTGTCAAAAATATTCAGCATTTTTTTGTGTGACATTCGACGTTGTCATATAAAAATATACGTCTAAATTTTCAGTTTTCAATCATAAAAAAACCTTATATCATAGAAAAAACCATAAAATAAAGACGTGATAGAAAAAAACACACAATTTTAGATTATATTAAACAATATACATTGTTATAATAAGTATCTCAATCTTCATAAATGTTGTAAGATAAAATGATTTAGTGGCAACATTAAAACGGAAAAGTTTCTACAGCTTGATCATTTGGCGGCAAAAACCTGCGATAAAATTCGTTTTATGACACACGGTAAAAATAGCACATACATGCTTTCAGATTTTCCGTGCATAACTATTCGGTATGAGTAATATTATAATAATAATAATAAATAACCTTAAAATAGCGGTTACTAATCACTAAACATTCGTTTAAAATCATGCACTGAAAAATATACACGGCATGTTTACACGAAAATCAATAACACGTGTTAAAATAATTATGGAAAACAAACAGTTTAGCAAGCGGAGTAAGCACAGATTTAATCGTGTTATTTTTCGATAGCAACACTAGGTGATACACATGTTTTGTTTGTTGTTTCATTACCATCAAGGAATGATATTGTAATAAAAGTATCCAATTGAGCGCGTAACGTAATTTACTTTTGGGGTGATTTGCGATAACACATACAAATTAATAATATGGGCATACATGATACTTACATCTTGTATGAATTCCATTAAATGAGCTATAATAACGTAATGAGATTGTCTGGGGGACTATAATGCTACTGCCCGCGAAATATTCTCGCAAACTAGCTATTTATTCATTAAGAATCGTTTGACAGTCTTATACTTCTTTCTTTCTTTATTCACATCTGCTGATTCAGTAAAGCATATGGATACCATACGGCATTTCATCCAGAGTTTCGTAATTATAAGCTTTTATTTTTTTAGTTATCATAAAGCTAGTTAAATGATATGTAAAATATCGTTGTGGAAATACCTATACAGAAATCAAAATTAATTTCCATATAAAAATAAGACTGAGGATAAGATAAGGAAAGAAAATACTTCACTTGTCAAATGTAATGGGACTGTAATACTATTGAGAACATATTTGTTGTTCTGGTGATCGAAATATGAATCATTCAATATCGGACATTGGCGGATCTAGAAACTATCCCAGTAGGTGGCCATTCAATTCGAAAATAAACATGATACATAAATAATACATTAAAAAATAGATGATTTTTAAATAATATATCGATATAAAAATAGTCGATACATAATCAACTATGTATTCTATAAAACATAGTAAACCAAACAATTAAAGAGCCCATTTCACAATAAAGTCAATCCAAAATTGTGCTCAACGGACATTAGATTTTTTTATTTGTGTCTAACGAAATTTTCAAAATAATAAAAAATAAATAATGTTGAGACATTGAAATATTTTGAGACTAGTACCATCCAGTCAATCATAGTCGTATAGTTGAAGAAGGCTGATGACCAAAGAGGATCACTCCACATTAACCAGCAAATGATATTTTGGTAACCTTGGTTACAAAAAGTTGAAGTGGTACAGTATAATGGAATAAATGATAGATATATCTTAGATAAGGAAATGGGTAAGAATGTAAAATATGTTTGATTAGGCGAGAGCTGAATAGAGCACATAGCGTAAGGGATGTAAGTATTGTTTGTTTGACGAAATATTAACGGTATGCGAATAATCATTTAAACATAAAATATTGAGAAGTTTCTAATTAAGTTAATAATAGCTCATAGGTAAATGTATACCAAATATTAATATTTAGATACACGTTATATTATCGTATGTAATATCCAACATATGGGTGGTTAGAAAATTGAGTTTGTTCAATGTAATTAAGGTCTCTATGGAATTTGTAGTATGTCAGTTATTAGCTATGTTAAATAATCCCATATTCAATGAGGAACTTAATTTAGTTACTTGCTGGAAATGCGGTGGTTGTTAATAATAGAAATTGAAGGAAGATTTACATAGTAATATTAATATGTCACCATGATTAAATAAATGTACACATATACTCGTAATTATTGTTAAAATTTAAGTGTATACAATATAATATTTCCTATATTTTTTTCGATTGAGTCACGTCTTTTGCTATAGGAGGTCTGGCGATCAAATTTCGCACTTAAAATGAAAAACTGAAAAAAAATCGAATGTGCTGGACCGTGTACCAAACATAAAAAATGAAACGATTAGTTGATGACCAATACAGCAAAAATAAATTTTATATTATATAAATCTAGACCCTTAAAAACACGAACAGGTTTCATCTCATCACTGAAATATATCTAACAGTATCATTCCTTATAACGGCTATCTATATCTTCTAGTTTTAATCAAATCCTGGATTAAAAATAATCTTGACGATTTCCAGCATTCAAAAAAGGTGTGTTAAAGAAGAGAATATATTGTGTCAAATTATGATAAAACAAAATGTTTTGCAAGTATCAAATTAGTCATGAACAACAACTAGATAGTCAGCACGTTCTTGTCTACAGCTCCTTCTACATTTCGTTGTCTTAGCGGTATATATGTGACACGTTATCATAACTTAGAGACTCGACATAAAGCGTATTTTAATTAGTTCAATGACATTTACAAAATTTAAATAATCAGCTGTTTTTATAACAGTCTTGCGATAAAATTGATGTCGAAAGCAAATTACAGAGAACGTCGTTAGTTAAGGCCATATATATTATCAATTGAACTTTAATTTTATAATACATAAATACTTATGACTACAAAAGAATTTATATTAAATCGGAAAGATTAACAAATGGGGAAAATGAATTTAAACTAGAGCTGCAAAATTAAAATTATGTGTAATAATGTTTTTCAAATTTTCAATTAATTTCATCAATCATTATCAAATTTATATAAAACCATAATTTTAATTGCACATTCAGATGTTGTATGCATACCATTACATACAGTGAATATAGTTTGACCTTAGATCCAAAGAAAATGTATCTAAAATTACATATAAATTGATTATTATTGTAAAACAGAATGCATTTTATTATTTTGAATCGGTCACTCTAAACTTAATTTTTTAAATGTAAATTAAAAATAATATCAATTGTACACAATAGATAATGTTTACTGTATTTTAAGGACTTAAAATATTTAAAAATTCTACTCTTTTTTATAGTTATGCTAGAATAAGTGCAAATTATCATTTTAAGTAAACTATTTTCAGCATAGTAATCGTTTATAATATTATGCTGTCGAAATGATAATAATCTTGTTAAGCTTTTATTAGTTCATTGGCTGACTAAAACATTATTTGTGTAACAAAAGTACTAACGTTATCACTAATCACGTGTTCTCGCAAGATTTAGGTTTGTAGCTCATAGTTATGCAGTTGTAGCTATGTTATGTGCAGTTGTGACCTCGGCGACCGAATGGAAAAACGAATGCGCTTCAAAATAGCTCGTCATCGGAGATTTCACGTTGAAGTCTTGTAGAATAAAAACCAAGTGCACAAAAATCTACTTTTAAATGTTCACAATATACATGTTGACTTGTCCTACGTTCGGAGTGGGTATGGTTAGGTTAGATTAGACACATATTTTTCAACATACATTTATTTTTAATATTAATAGTGCAAAACAATAAAGTATTATATTTTTTTTATACTGAACTGAAACGTTACAGTTTGGGGTCTACGATTTATGAATAAGGTCCTCCCTACCTTGAACCTTTGATAAGAAGATATCTAGTATACTAAATGATTAGCTATTTTTAATTTGATCAAACAGTACATATCATATAAAAGTGATATACAAGTATATTTATGGTTGGTTGATAACGGAATGTCGTGCAAATAATCTCTTTAAAAAAAATCTACAGAGAACATATTAATTTAGAACCTCTTTAATATTCAATAAAGATATTCCAATGGGAATGTATATACGTAATATTCAACTATGGATGTGTATCTTAAACATCAACTCGAACGGTTGCGGATCGACTTGTAAGACCTAACTTCGGTGGGGATGAATTTAACAAGGAACGTAGACTGATTTGTCAATGAGAGAATAGAGAATATTGGATAAAAATGGAGAGCCGTCAAAAAATAAAGCCATTAATGTTGATAATGATATTCAATTATCTTACTCGTTTATTGAAGCTCAAATTGTTTACCATGTATAAATAAATAAATGAGATTATCTTTAGATATATGGGCGTATATTTTTAAATGATTATAAACAATGTTATTTTGTGTCTCATGCGTCATAAAAATAATACACCTTGTCTACTGAAGCGACTTATTTTCAAATGAAATTACGAATTTGGTGGAAAGAAAACATAGAGGGGCTCAGCTGTATCTGTTTTGTTCTCTTTATAGGGGAAATCTTAAAATAAACGTGGAACATCAAGTTAAGTAAGTTATTTTTGTAAAAGCAATTTTCTTTGACAAATTTATCCCAACACCTAAAACAGGTTCCGAACAAAGCACTTATTGAAGTGATACAATTTATTGTCATCTTTACTTTTTGAGTCATGAAAATATTTGACGTAATCTTAAACCCAAAACTATGTTTAAATTTTGTTTGAGTATGGATAATATTTATAGAACGTAGTAATTGTCTTTTTATCATAAAATTCTGACAGACCGTGTATATTAGTGCACGTATACGTAGTTATTAACACAAAATTCAAATATCTACGGGGTAGGGAGAGAATAGAAAAAAATTCATGGGAATAAAAGCCTATTTTAAAAGAAAATCGATAAAATTTAAGGCGCACGCACATTTGATCGCATATTCGTTGGACCCACCTCGAAATGCCTATAATGACAAAAGCTTTCAAACTTTCACATATTTATAATAAAAGCTAATTTTTTTTATAAATAACCAAACTGCTTTGACGTGGAATTATTGGTAGAACTTGTCCATATATATTATACGCTATGTTGAGCCATATATAGTATATCGACTGTGGAAAGATAAAACGACTTAACACACATGTACAAAATTTTACGGGAGGCACAAACATGTATATTGAATGATTTTGGACCAAAGGCAAAATGTTAAATTGATACAGCTTTGAAGTGTACTAAGTAGTGTTTAAATTCTAAATTATTTAAAACTGGTAAACTTTCATATGTGAGATCACTGTTA
>JAGVSQ010003292.1:3663-22006 GCA_022683975.1 Rhyacophila evoluta | reverse complement strand
TATCCACTCCGAAAGAGGAGTATATGGATCTCCGCAGTGTGAAGACGACTTGACACATCAACAAATGCATACATCGTTGTTTTTTTACTTTTACTTTAACTTTTACTGGATAAATATATAAGCGTTATATTTTACGTTTTTCAATAAATATGCGAATGATTTTTGAGTAATTTTGCGGGAAATCTTTTTGAATCCCTTTCATGCTTCGAAAATTTCACGACTCGCATTTACATAAATGATAATGCTAAAAAAGCACAAAAGAACCGATTTTCATGAATGTTATAAAATTTAATATTTTATTATTGCATGTTAATCTTTAAAAAGTTCTTGAAATAATTTTTTTCAAAAAAATTAGTCCAATCTACTTTCAAAATATTTTTTTTTGTAATTACAATAGAAGTTTTATGGGTTTATACATTTCAATAATGAAAATTTATAAACATTATAGATAACATTAAAACGTGACTTTTTCCCGATTGCCTACAGACTTCATCTTTATAGACCAATGTTACATATAAATCATTGCGTAACGATTTTGAAGTAGTTTTCTAAGCTATAGTAGAATTCCAGAATTTAGTTCCCAAAATTTCACTAAGCCCCACATTATTTGTTTTATTCGTTGTATATTTATTACTTCTTTCATCCGCCAAAAAGGCATACTACATTATTTTCTTCCACTTTTAGTCGTTTGCATAATTCTTTCTTATGATGTTTTATTATATCCAGAGACAAACAGAGCATATGGATCTTCATAGTGGAACAATGTCCACTCCAGAAAAGGTGTACACGGATAGAATAGATTATCAGCCAATTACTCTCAACCCATTGGATATAAAACATTTTTAGTGCACATCAATCATGCATTAGTAAATATAAAGGAATATTACTAATATAATAAAAATTATTGATTATTTAATTATTCACCCATTATTATAATTTGACTAGCAGTCCGAAGAATGCGGATTCGATTCTCATATCTGTCGGATTATGAAAAATCTAAAAAATGCAGCACTAGATGGATACCTATTGAGTTCAGCAGTTGTCTGACGAACAATCCTCGTGAAAAATAATCTGTAAATAAGTCTTCACATTGCGGAGATCAAAATACTCCACTTTAGGAGTGAATACCTTCATACTCTGTTGATCCATATGCTCCACTTTGGGAGCAAACATGTTATATAATACATGGGTGTATAAAAATTATAGGCATTTAAAGTTACTTTATCTAATAATTAAAATTTGCGTATTCTCAGTAACAGTACAACAGTTAAGACTAAAAAAGAAAAAAATAGATTATAGCATATTATATCAACAATTGTTAATTAGCTATATTGGATTATGATTTTATATGATTATGTTTATTAATATTCTGTCATAATATGCCCGAATTCTGACTGAAAAAACCAATCCGTTGATTGCTATATTTCACACCTGTCTCAGATAAGGAGTAAACGTTGTAAGCTCAGAAAACATTGATATTTAATGGCTGTTTCTATTTCGCAGATAAACAATTTCGCACTTATCACTACAAGCAAACAAACGAGCGATAAAAATGTCATAGAATGAAAGTAATGATAAATCCAATCAAATGTACATAAAAAGCTGCCCATACCATTTCCTGCCAATGTCAGTAATTAATTATACGTTATAATTCATAAATACGAATATTGTTGAAAGAAAATAAATTCTGTTTATATCTTGTTATAAGTTCACCATTAATGAATCACTTTTTTTTACTAATAAATATCTCCAATGATCTGTTAATTTTATCACGAAAAATTTTCTTAAAAATACTGTAAATATTTACTGCCGTAGAAAATTGACAAAGATATGTATCAAATAAAATCAAATAAGTGAGTAAGAAACTTTGCTTTAATTCATAGTAATCAATCACTTTATATTTTTAATTCCACGAGATTTCCTGAGTTAATAAAATAACGCTATATGACTCGAAACAAAAAAAAATCGTTTTTAAATATCATTTTTTCAAACGGATTTTAAAACGTATATATTATCAGTATGCTATCACAATTGTTCATACTACTAAAACCACATAATACAACAATAATAATAAGTGAAACGGTTTTACAAAATTTTCAAGTCACCAAATTTATAATACCAAATGTTTTAAAATTTATAATATTTATGTTACGTTTTAAAGAATACTCTTTCTCAGTTTTCGATAAAAAAATATGTGTATCATCTAATTCTGATAAAAAAACATTTTCTTCACTGTGAACTGCCGCTAAATACTTTTTTATTGTGTATTTTATACATAACGAGAAAGATTTTAACCTTTCCGAGATAATATTGAATTTATTATGTTCATTGTAATTCGTCAAACGCAACTATAATTTGCCTATCATTAAATATATATCACGTTAAAAGTGTAATATTTCATCATTTATCATTTAAAAAAACTTTTAAAAATAATATCACATGATATAACATATTTTTGATCATCCAGCAATTTAAAAAAAAAAATGATTAGCACATACATATTTATTCTACATAATTTAACCAATTGTGTGGATTGAAATTGATACAAATTTTCGTTATTTTTAACATTAGCTTAGTTAAACTGAAATGCCATCATTGATATAACTATATTTTTTACACTTCACTCACAATTTTTTTTGAAAAGTTAATTATATAATATATAGAACTTCACAAAGTACTAAATTCTCGGGTTATAAAAGGCAAGTGTCTCTGGATACGCTATAGCGTCCACGTGTTTTGAAGGCTTGCGACGTTATGAAAAGCGAGCACCTGTAGAGTGCGATACTTCAAGTCGACCGAAGCGTCACGACGCTTGTACATACCCGTTTATCAACAGATGAAAACTTTGGATTAACATAACTCGCTTGAATCATTTTTGTCATTATTTTAATGCACAAACAATATGACAAGAGCCTAAAAACATTGTGGTAATTATAATAAACTTCAGTTCTAAATATATTTACTTCATATAAAAAAAAAAATCATTTCCAATTAAATTATTATACATTATACTGAACTATGGAAATGAAGAAGAAACTATGATATGAAAATGGGTACCGGGAAAATAAAGCTATACGACAATTTACATGAGTTAGTTATATCCTGTTATTATCATGATCTTCATTATATATTTTTATATATCAAATATGAAAATGAAGTATCGTTATAACACAATGTTATGCTTTCGAGGATCATTCGAATGCTTTAGAGGAGGTTTTTAATTTGAATTAAGAAGGTGTAAGAATATTTACGGTTGCAAACAAATCTCTACATAAAAATATCAATGTAAAATACACCAATAATAATAGAAATATTTAAAAAATATGAAATTTTCTTACCTAATCCGGACTAGTATAATCTAATCTACATTATTACATGTACCTATAGGCCATGTATTTTTAAAGGAAAATATAGTTATCCCGTTACTATTTAAGACAGAAAGCTATGATATTCAAACTAGGAAATATTTCACATTTGTCTATTCGACATTCAAAAAAAAAACATCGTTAAGTATGCCAAAGTTTTTACAAGTAAAATGATTTAAATAATGATAAAATTACTGAATTACTTGTAATCAACGATGTATAATTACTATACATTTTATGTATAAATTAAGTGTAAGGCTATTTATTTATCAAATCTATAAGCGTTACTATCACTTTTCAACAGTGGATATAGTCGTTCACATAACAAACTGTATTGTAACACTAAAAGTTCATGGCCAATTATTTTTATTGTCTATTGTGTTGAAGGTTTTGATGAACTTCCAAAAAATAGAAAATGTTCCAATATCATACATGGGAAAATCCAAATTCACGTAATATTTTGATCTATCGATTTAAAATTTTATCAAAATAAATTACGATAATACGTCATTTTTATGGAAGTGGGTATATTGTATTCAATCACAAAGCATTTTAGTGTATTCGTTTAGACGCGATGTGATATTTATATTGTTCTATTTATGTTTTAACATTTAATATTATATATGAAACAATTGCAGGTTCTTATAAGGCACTTATTTTCATATGATAAAATTAGCATTAAAATGTTTGTGCATATTTATATAATGTTGTTATCACGGCAAAACCGCTTATAAGAAAAAAACGCTAAATTGAGTTTTAATGTCACTTTATCCAAATAAATATCTATGCCATCATGTATTATAGAAGCATGGATCCATAGAAATTCTTTAACATTAGTTTTTTAAAACCCATCAGATTGTCTATTTTTTTCCATTGTTGTAAGTAAAAATATGTCTTTTAAACTTTCTAAGCTCGACCGGTATTTGAAACATTTTGCAATTTTTTTCTTCTTACGGCATTTTTTTATTATTTTACAAATGTGAAGTCCATCATTTATAATATATCGACATTTTTGTCTGCTAAAAATATCTACATAGCGTATAGTTTGTAGTAAGTTTTCATCAAAACTACCGACTGATATTATGAGTTTATCAATCATTCAAATATTAAACAAAATTATTTATTTGTTTTTTTTGTCTTAATTATTTTTGACAATGTTTTGTAGATGAGTTGACAAGAGATGCAGTCACATTAAATGTATAAAAAACATGACTATCCGAAGATGTTTTTTATTATTATTTTATAAAATCAAATTCAGTCTGTAATGGGGGAACTGTAGAAAGAAATAACTTGTATCAGTAGTTAAAACCACTTGCGACGTACATAAAAATGCTTTCGGAGGTCATGTGAGTCCGAATTTCTTTTACAACCTTTTGCGACTTCTAGTTAAGCTTGATATACGACTTTATTAAGCCAAAAAGTAAGCACATCAAAACCATACTACAAATCCTGCAAGACTTTCCATTTGGGTTTCCTGGGAATACAAAAACTTATCAAAAAAATAAAAACAATATTATTTGCTTACAAAGACTACATTGACTTCTATAAACAAATAAGAATTGACTGTGGTAACTGAATATTGAAAACAATTGACACTGTTATATAAACTATATATTATAATCTCTCTGACAAAGGTATAGTTTATTAAAATTATAAGATTGTTTTGTTTGCTCTTTAATTATTTAATTTTATTTTAATTTTAAATAAATTTAGAAAAAAATTAAGTTCCTCCAATTGTTAATAAGTTATAAAAAAATATGTATATTTCAAGCAGTGTATTGTGCTAGAGTCACTGGGTTTTCCGCTTTCAATTCGGTCAGTTACGCGAAATCCTTATATATTGCATAAAAAATATACGCAAACCCGTACAATCTGTAAGTGTTTATTTTCTATCCCTTTTTCTTATCTCTACGAATGTATGTCGGGCAAGCAGTGAGCTGTGGCTTGGGGTGACGATTGAAATTTTCCTGAATTTTATATGTGACATTTTCCATAATGGATGCGAACAGTACATTTGACTAATAAAACTGTTAACATATTTTTAAGCAATATTCTAAATGAACGGCTTCCTCGATAGGCCGATAAAGTGCACGCCTCACGTCCGGGGTATACGGGCTCGATTCCCCCATTTGTCCGATTTAAAAAAGAATCCTAGAATGCACAGCTGGGTTGCGAAATAATAGCCTGACAGCCTATTCTCATGAAAAATCATCAATCAAGACACATTTTCACATTGTAGATATCCATACACTCCACCTTAGGAGCGAACATCTTCACACTGTATACATTCATATGCTATACTTTCAGAACAGACACGATAAAAAAAGAAATAAATACAAACTATTCGAATTTCCGTTACCTAAGATATCCATGGCATTTTAAGCTACGATTTCTAGAATCAAAGGACACCCCTACCAATTCAGCAACCGAGGCTATAATTGCTTATACTCAATAATTTAAGCACATTTTTTTACCGGATCCTCTTCAAGCGTAAAGCACATACATTTTCACAGTGTGGAAAATTCCATTACAGAAATATAGCATAAATATCGTCGTTAAAATGTGACAATTTTGCTATACTTAAAGGTTTTTTTTAATTTTTTGACTTGACATTAGATCGCATAGTTTGATAACGGTTTCAAGAATTCTTGTTACGTAATAAATAATTGAAAATATTAAAGAAAGGTCAAATGCATTTCTCAATTTGATAGGATCCAGTTTTTTTACTATCCTGGTAATTTCAGTTGTCGCATCTGAGATTTTGATATTTCAACGACAATATGGTTGACTTATCTTGACAAATATTTTCAGGAGAATTATTTGTCAGTCGAGTACTTTACCCGATGTTTTATAGATCGGGTCCTAAATTTCTGATATTTCGAACCATTGGGTTATTATTCCAATTTATTGAAATTGGAATAATTATATTTTACGTATATGAAGACCCGTTTTTTTATGGGACGTGGTAATCAACCAATTGCTTAACTGTCTAGGATCTTGATTTTTTTCTTCCATTTAGATAATTAGGGCATTTTAACATGCGACCTACAGCACCTAAAGGGGGCTACAGACTTCAAGTTTGCATGCATAACCATGTGGGTATGACCATTATTTTTTTGTCCAGAAAAGAGAATATCCACTACTTTTAGGTAATCGTATGCTTAATACAAACATGCTCCATTTGACCAACAAAATTATATTGTGGGTTTTGAAAGTTAATAGTTTATATAAAAAAAAACAAAATTAAAATATTCGTATGTAAAATTTCGTCATTTAAAATGTATTTATTTGAAAAATGTTAGACATAAAATATTAAACGATATGAAGATAATAATAATCTTTTTCAATCGATAATCAGTAATTTTAACTAATGTTAGAGGGACTCAAATCTGAACTGAGCTCAGTCTTTTTTTTACCTTATCACTTTTCTGGTGAGGTTCGTAAAGCGAAAACAATAAATTGACAGTGTTATAATATCGTAAATTCTTTAACACATGGTCACCGTATTTTTATGATCGTTCGTGTATACTTGCGCAAGTTTGCGTGAACGTGCGTAGCGTCATTAATGTTTGAATTGCACTTGGGCTAGTAGCCTAGTATACTAGACACTTTAAATTAATTAATCGTTTTTTCATAATAAAAATGTTTTCACAATAAACCATAACCGTACGCCGCCAGTCTAGACTCTTTCCAAATGGTAATAAATTAGTTAAAGTAATGACAGATCGCCCATGGCTTAAATAATCCATGCACATTTTAAAGTTTCGTTACAGAAAAGTGGCCAAACGGAGCCGAGAAGAATATGGTGCAGCGAATAAGAATATAGTGGGGTCAATTGCTATGGCTATATCATAAGAACTACAGGGAAAAAATCGCAAAAAAGTAAAGTGTTTACGGATACGAAAATGTATCAGCAGAAGAGATGCACTGAAAGCTACAAATATTTTTGTTTATGAATTAAAATTAGAAGATCCCAAAGGGTACGTGCTGGGGTTATTTTAATTTTCCGAAAAAAGCAATATCACAGTGTCAACGTACTGACACTATTTTTTATAAAGTGGAAGGTTACTATTTAAGGACACTCCTGGCTTAAATATTCTGATAAAAAATTTAAAGTTATTTCTTCGTTCTAACAAAACGGTATTTTCACGCAAACATCAAAAGAATATGCCTCAAGATAAGTGCTCAGAAATCGTTTGGATTTTGGTAGGAGATGACCGCACTCACCTAAAAAATTAAAAACAGTTTTTGTGTATCAGTTGATTTTACTTATTATTTGAAAAGCTTTGACTGTAACTCAGATCTTAGTAATAAATTACACCAACTCAAATCACACACACACACACCTATCTGAAGTAAAATCATCACTTATCTTATTTATTACGTTTCGGGTATGTATAGACATAAGTACGTACAGCACATGTAACGTAAGGCCGCGGGCATGATAGATAGCGACAAAGCCACGAAAACAGAGATGCAAAATAGCTATAAATATGCGAGTAAGTGAGAGATTTGTTGCGGTGACTGTGTGCTGCCAAAATTGCGCACTTGTTCACTTACCTATGTAAAGCTATTTTGCATCTCTACTACAGTCGCTTTGAGGTGGTCGCTAGCTATCCTCCCCGAATATTTTTATGGCATTTGTTACGAAAAAGCCTATATATTTTCTAACAGTGTCTTCTGTACTAGGCAACTAGCCTAAGTGCTAATCGAAGTACATTGAAGTTTCATTAATACAACGACGTTCTTTTGACTGTAACGTCTATTAGGAAAATAGTCTACATCCAAAAAGAAATTTTAAGTCTTGTTAGAATTCATCTAGAAAATATTCTGTGAATAAATTATTTCGATAGTTTTAAAATAACTTACGGTATTTAAAAAATAATTAAAAATTCGCAGAACTTATCAATTTATCAAGTAACGGAAAAATATAGAAATATGATATTTAAATTGTGGGGTGAGCGTTGGATTTTTTTGACATTTTATTTGAAGTTTTACGAATATGGAAATAGACATAACTCAGCATTATGAATGAGTGCCGACACCATTTGTTGTAAAGACGTTTCGACATACATATTTTTAAATAATTATTGTTGTTATTTTGAAATTTATAAAAAAATAACACCGATTTTAATTATTTAATTTACCCACATGTATTTTACGCTGTATTAAAAATGTCCCAAAATGAGCTGAATTGTTTTCGATTTTTTTCAGTTTTTGCGACATTAAACTTATGGATGCGTATCCAAAGAAACTATAAAAAAAACTTTGAAAACGGTGATACTATTGCGGAGAATAAATTATATGACAAATTTTTCGTATTTCTATGGAATGAATTATTATTTATGCCATTAATTCCATACAATAAATTAACTCGAGATGATGAAAAATGAACTAAGGGTTGTGAAGTACTGTAAAAAATGATGCGAATCATTCTTCTTACCATATTATATAAAAAAAGTCTTTGGTGTATTTAAAATATATTATTTTATACATGTTTGTAATCACACTGAACTAAAAAAATATTACATAACAGATCGTAGAGCAAGTATTAATTTATTATATTTGTTGAACCAGTTTTTAATGGGAGATGAAAGTATCCTAATATTTATAGTATTACAATTAACACATTATATGTAACATAAATGTATTATTATAATTTATTGTAATTAATTGACGAATTTCAAGGATTATGCATTTTAAGGCAAATAATTATTTTTTTCCACACGTTATAATATTTAAGTTATATTTTTATCATATAGCGTTCATTTTACAATATTCACATTTTATCTCTTCGAGCGGTACGTACATAAGCAAAGCGATACTCAAGAGTGGCGCTTCATAAATTTCCTTACAGCTTTTCCCTGTTCTTTAATAAGATTAAATTTTCATCCAGTAAAAAGGTAGTGTAGGAAAATTGTATTAATTTTTCTTAAAGTCTAATAAGGTTTAGATACATTCTTTCATCGTGCGTTCTAGAAACCAAACATTTCAGAATTTTCCTCCGCATATGAATTGATAGAACACACTCTAAAGATTTATCTTAAAGTTTTTCATAAACAATAATTGTCAGTACATTTTTCAATGCACAAATAAATTTCTCTATTATAAACTATACTATGATATGCATGGGTGTTTTTATTTTTTTTCTTATAGCGAGAGCCTTGGCGACAAGTAATCCTAAAGTGTTTTGCTCTTTTTTGTACGCTTGGTAAACATACGTAATTATTAAAACAGTATTGTCACAAAAAAAATGTAACTTTTTTATTCAATAAATAAAATTAATGCCATTAAGATCATGATTCACAAAAAATGTGATATTAAAAAAATAAATCAAGTCGACAATAGTCTGGTAACAGTTTTTTTGTAACAGTTAATCAGAATTTTTTTTTTTTTAAATTTATTTGAGAATAAATACATTGATAATGCAAGAAATATGTTCGATTTAATGTAATTTAACGTTTGCCTTTATTAGAAAAATTCTGAATAGACCACCATTGATTTTATATAACTTAAATTGAACATATATTATATATTAACCATGTTTCTAGGCATTTACAAAATCGGTTTGATTGTGGTTTTTATTGTAAATTTGGACGGTTATTGCGTTCCCTTAAATAATGTTGGGTATAATAATATACATATTCACAAATATATTCAAATTCGTCACATTTTTTGTATAATATTATTAATTCGAAATTACAACACTTTCATTTTTATGCATTGATATAATATTCAATACAGTTCACGTAGACACTCAAGTCTGGAGTGTAAGGACGTTTGATATCCACAGTAAAGGATATGCGGGCCCCATATTGCGATAACAATGCGAAAGTCGATGAACCCATAAGTGGGCCAATGTTATGCTTCGATAATCAAAGGTCAAAAGCAAACGTCACAAAGTTGTGATTTCTATTTCAAATTTATCGACACAATTAACTGGATGTAAAGAATATTGTAACATTTAACAAGTTTTAATTTTCTTCAACAATTAATTAATTTTTAGCGAAAAAATCCCGTGATGGATTAATTTTAAAATTACGTAAATATTCATATTTTAATCTCTGAAATAGTTCTATTGCTATATTCAATCAAATTTAAGTTGATATTAGTTAATGTTTTTTTAGATATTGTGACTTATAAATTATGATATTCAAATATTTTATTGTATCTGTAAATTGATGTAAATCTATCCAAAGTAATAAAATTGGTCATATATGTATATTAATTAATATTCAATATATTTTATAATATATGTATTGAGTATCATACTATACTATTTTAGGGTAGTTGTATTGTTACATAAATATAATATTTATCAACAAGGGATAAAGATTACTATTATTAATTATTCTCCGCAAAAAGTTTCAATGTGAACTTTAAATAATTATTTTTTATTTCTACGTATTCTTTGATTGTGCATATATCTACAATTTAACCTCAACGATTACAAAAATAACAGCAACAAAATAATCTATCTGGTTTCGCCGCTAAATATTGGTGGCAATTTTCAAATGTCAGTTCATTTTAGAATAATGTTTTAAAAATATGACAGTACAGCGTCATATATCCTGTAATCAGGGTTTGACATTGATGAAAATAAATCTAACAAAACCACCGGGTGTTCATAACGGAAATACTTGAAATAGAGTTCGGGATCGATGTAAATAAGTATGTTAATTAAAGGTCAAAGTTTTTTGTCATGGACTTTTGAAACTTATGTGACAGCACAAAATTAAGGACAGTTGATTTTGCTCAAGAAAAATAAATAATTCTAGTCCAGGGGTCGGCAACCCGCAGTTCGCGAGCCACGTGCGGCTCTTTGGATGTGAAGCTGCGGCTCTTTAGTTCCATACGCAAATATTTTTTTTTTCAAAATCTTCGTGCAAGCAAGCGTTCTCTTGCATGAATATAAATAAAAGTAAAGTAAGAAGCCAACTAACAAATAAAAATTTAGAGTCGTGTTTGAAACTTAAAACAAAAATTTATGAACCAAATTTATCCAAACTTTTTAAAACCATGCAAAGCCAACGTTCCCATTGAATTTGTTTGCTCAATTGTTTGTTATTGAAGTATAAGTTAGTGTTGTAAGTAAATGTTTAATTGTTTTAATTTTTTACTTAAATAATAAGTAATTATCTAATAATGCCATATATATATTATCTAACTTATTGTGAAAAACACTACTTATACATAGATAAATAGATATTCTTTCTTATGAATAAATAGATTAGTTTTTTTTATCAAAAAACTTTATTTATGCAAGTACTATTTATTGTTGGCAAGAAAAAATTTTGTGGCCTTTTAAAAACTTTGAAATTTTGTAAATTGTATTTATTGGCTCTTCCGACTCAAAAGGTTGCCAACCCCTGTTCTAGTCATAAATATAGATAATAACTGTCAAAAATATTATGCATTAATTATTGTTTATTAGCCGTTAATAAGCAAACATATTATCCATGACTACTGTATTTGAATATAATTATTATAAATCATTTTATTTATTGAATATACATCAATGCCGCATGATCTTGAAAATACGAGGGATATATTTTTAGGGTGAACTTGTTCCACTATGCTAAAATTTAAAGTTGAACGTTTGGAACAAGTATTTTTGTACAGAATACCCATGCAGCATGTTTTTAAATGTTTTTGAAATTGATTTTTTCTACTGTGTGGTGGCTATGTGGTTTAAAAAAACATTTCTTTGACGTACCTCCAATTATCACTTTGCGTACCACACTTTGTGGACCACTGATCTAGGAATATAATGTCGTACGTTTTTTCGAAAACTAATTTATGTCGGCACTATTGGATTAACAGAATGACAGATAAACTAAGCTCGATGTTTAACTGTTCGTATCCGTCCCATATTGAATTGTAATATTTATTACAAAACCTTGTGTAGTAATTATGACAAAGTCTTAATACGGGGCACTAATTAAACGTCATGTAGATTCATGTTTGAAATCAATAATAATATAAATTCGATTTTTAGCACGGTCCTTCATTTACACAAAAATATAAATTGACAATAAATGATGGTTATTATTATAATTACATGATTTTGCTGTCCACTTACATTTAACTGCATAAGAATTTTGGCGTACGCCCAGTGCCATCTCTGCCTTGCGCCAGCTGGCCTGGATCTCACCGTCTCTTCTTCTTCAAATGAAACACTTTTCGCTTTTTCTTCAGACCCTGAACCGATCAGGCTTCCAGTTTCTGGTTCACCTAAAATAAACATATTCGTGAGATGCATTGTAATATAAAAGTATAATTCTACAGGGAGTTTTTAGTTGTGACAGCTTCGACGCCTTTTCATAATTGTTTGATTGAAATATATACATCAAATTAATATACTGCTGATTACCTTGGTTGGTGAAGTTTTAAAATTACTATTATGTATCATATTATGTACATAAGATCAATACTTAAATACTGATATTAATATTTGCACGAAATAAAACAAAAAAAATATTAATTCAGGTCAACTCTAATTAAACTAAAACTTAAGTCAGGTTACTGTTCATGCCATTGTCACCATAGGAAATTTATTTTATTGCTGTTTAATACTATAGCATTTAATATAAATTCAGAAAAAAAACTGTAAAATGGGCTTGATAAAAAAGTACACCTGATTTGCTTTTGTTTTTGCTGAAACCTTTTACTAATAATAAAGTTGTGTTTTAAATTTGGAACCTTTTTTTATTCTTCTTAAAAGATTTTATGGTCAAGTATTATATTATGTAACCCTACATATATAATATAATATTTTTTGCTAATTTAGACAATCAAATATTTGACTTTATAACCATGTGAATATAATATTGTGTCATAATATTATGTTTTATTTTATCATTATTTTTACAAAGTATTTTCAAGATTACGCATTACGCGATTAGCAGAGATCTTACAATGAATACCATATTGTAATAAAGAATGATACAATATTCCTGAATAGGAAGATGGATCTTAATTTAGTTTTTCTTCAATAGATGTCACTAGTAATTATTTTGAGGAAAAGTACATTTATTGTAAAACAGATGTCACTTACTGTTTCTTTGCTTAATAAAAAAAAAGAAGTCACAAAATAATTCTGCACCATATAAAAAATCTCTCAAATATTAAATTTTAATATTCCATCAATTTCATTTGAAACTTTTCTTTTGTTTAATATTTACCAATTTTAGTTTTCTTGATATTTCAATGAAAAAATATATTTGAGTAAAATATAACAAAATAATAATATATTATTTTCATTAACAGTTTATTGTCATTAAATAAATTATTCACGCATTATTGAATGACATAACTGTTTTGAATAGATCACTATATTTACCTGATCGATCATGAGGTGCTCTAGTATCCGGCGGAGGACTTCCACCAGGTTCCGTTAATATATCTTGAATACCTGGTAAAAGTCCCTGAATTGGTGCTTCAATTCCCGGAGAACTTCTATAAGTAGCTTCCACGGAGGCCTTTCTTGAACCGGCCGGGGACAGCTGCTTAGGTCTATATGGTTCCACTAAGGAGTTCTCTAAACTTCTACCACGTCCTCGAATCTCCTCGTCTTCATCTAAAGAACCAGATATAGGTTCCAATCTATCAACATGAATCACTGACACAGGAGAATCGTGGCTATGCGTTTTACTAAAATCCGAATTAACCCCGTTTAATGCATCTAGATCCTCAGGAGTGTAACTGTCAATTGAGTCCTGATTCTGTAGATATCCTCTATCTACAGATTCCTGCTTTCTAAGATACTCCTGCTCAGATATTGTATCTTCTTGTACACTATAATCTAAAGAGTTTTGCTTTATGAGGTCTCTATCCACTGTTATATTGTTTGTGTAATCATAATTTTTAGCGTCACTTGTAGCTGTGGTAGAAATGAGTGGGGGTTGTATGCAATTGTTCATGTGCATTGTTGTTTGTGGGTAAGTATTGTATGTTTCACTTTCTGTCACTGATATTTGTTGACGAAGCGTAGGGCGTGGTGCGGCAACCGGAGTAGTCACTGCTGCCGTTGTGGTCGGTGGTTTTGGAGCTGCTGCTGATAGCAAACTGCCCAACTTTTGCGCGCCACTTGAGAAGAAACGTCCGAAGGTCTGCGCTGCTGCTGCCGCAACAACAGGTGCTCCCGCTATACCTAAAATTCAAACAATTACCACTGAAATTAATATTTTCGACTGATGGTGCTTGATGAAAATTGATTTTAAATTCTAAATTATTTAAAACTGGAATATTAACTAAAATTATTTACCAGTTTTAAATAATTTAGAAATTACCATTGTATTTACTCTCGCCCTTTTAAATCTAATATAATTCCAGCACTTCCTGTCAAGCAAATTTCTTCCATAAATGCAACACATGAATATTGTGTATCTTTCCACTTTATTTTTTTCTACCTTACATCAATTTTTGAATTATTTCAAATTATACCTACCTAATTAATCTTACTATTATACCATACTAAAAACATTTGAATATTGGAACTCCTTTTCCTTGGACAAAACAAAATATTGTATGATATTAGAATCATTTAACTTTGGTATGGATATGTTTCTCTCCCCGATTAGAGTAGTTGGTAGTGTGCGTGGTTACCAATCCAGGGAATGCGGGTTCGACTCCCATTCTGTCTGATTTAAAAAATCTAAAAAATGCAGGACTGGATGCCTATTGAGTTGAGCAATTGTCTGACAAACGATTCTCGTGGAAAATAAATCTGTCAAGACGTCTTCGCATTGCGGAGATCCATATACTCCACTTTCGGAGTGGATATCTTCAGACTGTATGGATCCATATGCTCCATATTGGAAGCGAACGTGGTATTTAAAAAAATGGATACATTACCTGCTTGTAGAGGAGTAGGAATTGTATGACCAGTAGTCTGCTTTGTAACTTCTGGAGTAATTTTTGCAGTCACAGTAACAGGAGGTTGCTGAGAAGTTGCATTCAAATTTGATTGCTGCCACTGAGAAGATGTGTATGGGGCCTGTCGATTGTCTTCCGATATGTAACTGAAAAAAGTCGAGATTTGTATATTATATTATTTTTCAGGTTACAGGACCAAAAACAATATCTATTAACCTTTACTTTTGATTTCTCAGTATGCTTTAACATAATAAAATTTTTGTATCATAAACTAGACTAAATCAATTCTCTTTTATCGGTGATAACTAAAAATGGTCTTTCTTTCATAATCATAGTTTTATGTCAAATTATATTTCGATTGTGAATGTATATATAACATAAACAGACGTGTAGGGACATAATACATAAAAACACATTTTCAATTTTCTGGTATAAAATTTATATTTCACACTTTGATGCTTAGTACCAACCAGTAAGCAAACTAATTGTTGCTATTCACATATAATGTTTTGCTGATTCTTATATTTTTTATTTACTGTTTAATTAAACTATTTTGTTTAATTTAACTATTTAATAAGATAAAATGAAATAATTCAAGTACCTCGAATCTTGATAGCTAGATGTAACTGACGGTGGAAACTGTTGTGCGTCTTGTTGATATGAATTGAGATCATTTTGATATGGAGGTAAGTCTTTGTTATAAGGCGTCGAATCTTCATAGTAAGGCTGACTTGCATCATAGTAAGGCGTTTCTTCCTGATCATAAGTGGACTGATCCTGGACTACGTACGAGGGTTCATCATATGGATATGACGTTTGGTCCTGCTGGAATTCCGGTTGGTCTTCAACATATTCCTGATCTTCGTTATACACGGTTTGGTTGTTATTATATTGCTCCGGTTTATATTGCTTGTTGTCATCTGTGTAAAAACTGTCATTTGTATAACTCAATTGATTATCAATCAACGCTTGGTGATCTTCGATATACGGCGGTTGATCATCTATATACGGCTGTTGTGTTTCCGTATAAGGTTGTCGTGTTTCCATATATGGTTGTTGGTCTTCCATATACGGTAATTGATCTTCAATATATGGCTGCTGATCCTCAATATACGGTTGTTGATCTTCTATATATGGTTGTTGATTTTCAACATACGGTTGTTGATCATCAATATATGGCTGTTTCTCTTCTATATATGGCATTTTTTCATCTACGTATGGCGTATTATAATCATCAATATACGGTGTCTGAATTGTTACAGGCATCATGCTGTTATCTTCGATATATGGAAGATCAGTAGGTATTGTTGATTGGAAGTCTGGTATTGTATACGTTTGTTTATTGATTATGTATTGTTGAGGTTGAGGAGTCTCCTGTACTTTAGGCTTCTTGTCTGCAAATAGTGAACTGAATAATGAAGTAGCAGTCGTTTTTGGTGCAGGTTTTGGAATCGGAGCAGCTGGTAACTTTCTTGGGGACTCGGTAACAGATGATAATCTGAAAATTACACCACACATCAAGTCAGAAATAATTAGCAATTTGTTTATCTTAATATGATAGATATATATGAGAATACAATTACAATATTATAATATTGTGTAATTTTTTTTTTAATTGAAAATTTAATTTTACAAATCATGCTCCATGAACATTTGATAAATCAATCCTAAAGCTATGATATACTGATCAATAAACATCTAATATTACGGCTTTTGTTCATATCTGTAACTTGACCAGTTTTAAGCTTTGGGAAATTCTTCTACATTTGAATTTTATTATTCTTATAATAATATGTATGTATTTATAACAAGATGAGTCACTGAAGTAGTGATAATAATATAACAATTGAATGCACCAATAATATTTGTATTACTTTCACAGCGGTGCTGTGTGATAATTTTTTCAGTAGGATGCAAGCCTTTGAAATACCTCCCCTTAATTTTTTTTTCTTTAAATTAACCTTTGGTTTTGATTTTTAAAAATCTCCACAAAATGTACAAATATTATTTTTATTTTAAAAATATAAACTTTTTTAAAATAATGATACTTTGACTTTATAACAAATTTCTAAGTTTTATTTGGCCTATTGAACTTCTTAAGTAGGTAATGTTTTATTAATTTTAATTTGGAAAAACTTCTTTCCCTACTAGCTGCGAGAACAGGGGGTGTTAATAAAATTCTCAGAGCTACAGCGGTATTCGGATACAAAGTTACCAAGTTATTTTGACACAAATAATTTAAAACATGCAAATGTGTCATAAATACATCACGTAATTCTTCTTGAAGATTATTTACATTTATATCTGATTCATGTATTTAGCGTTTTGTTATCTGTTGTATTGTATAGATATATACAATATTGGAATACTAGAGCCCAATATAGTAAAGCGTTGCGTAAAGATTTTTTATTATTGAATAGTTTGGATTGTATTTGGATTTCTCTGCGTGGGCTGCCTCTTTGTATCATGGCATTATACGGCCCTATTTTGCAATTTGTTGTAAAAATATTTGCACTATGACAAAATTCAATATTATTTTTCACGTTATTCATTGATTGGGCTATTTAACTAATCCGGATAGGATATTTTTCTTTTACACCACATATTATATGTTATTAATATGAGCCCACCTCTTCCTCGGCCAAGAAAAATCATTATTGTCCTGGGTCTCCATAAAACTATTCTGCGTGTCTTCAAGACTGTCATACCCATAATTGTAATCTTCATTATATGATTTAGGATATTTGATACCATCTGAAACACAATTAAAATATGTTGTTGAAACTGTGGATATAGATGAAATGTATTCAAACATGATAATATATTTTTTTTAATTATCAGTCTTTGACAATATCAATGTTTTTAGAAGTATTTTTTCTATCTTTAGGCCCTTTATCAAATCTTAAAAATCATCTACAAACAAAAAAATGTAATATTACTCGTGCATTATCTCAGTTTTTATGCTATAACTAATCTTGAATAACATTTGGGGGTTTGTTAGATATTAGGACCCAGGGCTGAGCCTTACTGTTTTATATATTATGCACCGTGCAGGGGTTCAAATTTTTTTAAATCCAAAAATGTAAGACTGGGTGCCCGTT
>JAGVSQ010003291.1:0-22007 GCA_022683975.1 Rhyacophila evoluta | reverse complement strand
CCAAGCTGACTCCAGACCACTTCAGTAGCCAATTTATTACAGGCCACGGTGGTTTCATGGGTTGGACAATTGGCTGATTCCAATTCTCGTGAAAAAATCTATGAACATATATATCTAAGCATTATAAATATCTACGTATTCTACTATCAAAGCGCGTAACTTCGCACTGTGGAGATCCATATGCTCAACTTTTGGAGTGAACTTGTTTATATGTTTATATATTGTATTAATATATTCATACTGCAAGTGTTTTGCCGAATTTTTGCAAAATTTGGTATTTGTTTAAGCAATAATTTTACGAAGACTCGAATTCAAATAATTTATAGTAAAATAATTAGAACTCATACATGGTAAAAAATAGACGAAAGGCATGTCGTATATATTAAAAGGAATTTATGTATTTTTTTTTTATTCAAATCCTACGGAATATTTACTTACTCTTATCTCTACAGCTATGTTGAGAAGTATTTTTAAAAAAAAAATTTCATATGGAACTATTTTTGTTACATACTAAATAAATTATTTCATCTTGTAGATTCGCTTTCTGAAACTACTTGATTACATTAAACACTTCGCTTACGAATGCATAATTAATTCAATAAAATTAACTCAAATTCATATTTGAACTTTGTGAGTTTGCCCTTAGGCTCTTAGATTACAAATTCTCCTTGATATGATGTTACTATTTCTTTGAAACAGATGCGGATATGTATGATGTTTCAACTTTAGTAAGTCTTGTATTCCACATAGAACAGTTAGATATTTGCATAAAATTCTTTGATAAACTTGATTTATAGAAAACCGCGAAAAACTCTAAAATTTAATCTAACATAATTGTTATTATTTTGATAGTAAAATATTCTCCTGTTTCACTAAATAGTTATTTAAATTCTAAATTATTTAAAACTGGCAAACTTCCATATGTGTGATCACTGTTAGCGACCCGGGTTTCACCTTTCGGCATCTTCAGGCTACATTATATGTGGGCGGTGAGTGAACATATAACATACTAAATAGTTATTTGATAAATACATCGTATGGATATTCAAAATACTAATATTTATCTTAATAACTTATTTCTCGATAATTGGTTTTCAACTAATTTCTGAACTTATTGAGTATACTTTTATATTATATTATTTAAATTCATACAATAAAATTTTACAACAATTATTTTACATGAGACGTGTAATTCACATGCGTACGAATTTTACTCAACCACCAAGTGACACACAAAGTTTTCTGGTTATTAACTAAATCAATGCACAACTGTCGATAGGCGAGTGAATAAATGCGCAAAAATGGGAAATAATTTCCACCGAAAGAAGGTTTGGGCCATGTAGTTCCCAGTTACATTAATAAAATGTATATTTGTATATGCAGAATATGGCTTTCTAATGGGTTGATTAATTGACTGACAACTAACTTTCGTGAAAACTTGATCACGATAAATAATCATACTGTGGAGAATTGAAAACAGTATTGTACACTGTTATATCGATTTTTGCTTGATGTTTTAAATGACGCATTTAAGTCCAGTGGCATCAACTTCGTAATAAGAAAATTTACAATCTCTCTTATTCAATTGGCATTTATTCTCGGCGTGGGTAGGAGCATCAAATATTTTTATGAGGCAATTACAACTCAATAATTAAATTTGAATGGCTCTTTTCGTCTTTTGTCAGAAAGCTGTAAAACAATTGTAATGGGTACTTAAACATACTTATATTCATTATTTTGTGAGGTAAATTCTAGAAGAAAACCAGTCACTAATCCGCAGACACTCTTTGACTAATTACACATTGAATTATGTCACATTTTAATTTATTCCGCTGTTAATTCTGTCAAAGTTTATGTTTTTCTAAATTCACAGAAGACTTATTTCATTGTTCCAATATTTTATGGTACCACTTTCACAATTCTTTAAAAAGTTTATATTTTGATTGTTTATAATTGTGTTGTGCGTACGATGTTATTGACACTTCAATACACCTACTTGTAATTAAAAACAAAACCACCTTAGCTAATGAAGATTACAATTATACTATAGTAATGTTAGATTTTTTCACTAGAACATATCTTCTCGGTACGTGATACAAGCATGGATTTCCAGTCTGAAAAATATCTTAACGTATCATTTTGTACTATTTTTTTTTACAGTTTAGTGCTTCACTTTTTTTTAAACCATGTTTGCTCCTAAAGTGGAGCATATGGATCTACACAGAATAAAGTATCCACTCCGAGTGGAGTATATGGATCTCCGTAATGTGAAGACGTCTTGACAGTTTTTTTTTACTTTTCCACTTTAAGAACGCATAATCATTATATTTTGCATGAACTTAAATGATTTTAAGCCATCACTTTAAATATAGAACCATCCACTGATAGACAGAAAACTAACAAATACATTTATAACATAGTATGTAAATAATTTTCTTCGGTATTCAAATATTTTTCTGAAATTTAATATGCATTAAACACTGTGTGAAAATAGTCATTCGCCTAAATTCTTATGTTGTATATACTGTAACTTAAACTAAAGCTTATAGAAGTTATTTATACAGAAGATCACGATTAATTTAAAATCGAATTAACTAAATGAATAAAAAAACATTTCTCGTCTTATGCTCCATCTAACAAAATTGTAGTTTCAACATTCCATCGTGTCACATTAATTTCAGTTTCATTTGAAAAATACATTATTACGGGTATATCGTACATCGCAAAATTTAATGGACTGATATTCATACAGTGAATAAAAATGCCGAATTTTCGGGCGGTGGAATCGAATGGCAGAAAACACTTTTCCTTGATCGATATCAATAGCAGCCTGAGAGACGAGTGTGTGAATATTGAACGCGATGGAAGCCTCCGCGAAAGCGTCCATATCTCTCCCATATAGCAGCACATTTAGGCTTTTGAGTTTCTCTTTTCTATTACCCTAATAGCCAGGCGATTTCATTTTATTTATGGTATGAATTTAGTAAACGAGCGATATTACTTGTTTCTTGGCCTGCGTCGGAATGGTGTTATTTGTTATCTTTTATTTTCGTATAAATATTTTAGTGCTCTTTTTTTGATATAATGTTATACTTACGCTCTCTCCCGGTCTGGTTACTCCATTACGAAAATTAAATTAATTTTACAGCAAATTATAGCGATAATTCTACGGGGGGAAACCTGATTTTTCATATAAATTTCTTCTTGTTTACGACGTATAAAAATCTTTATATTTAAAAATTTTAGGTACGTCGTTTTTTTCAAATTTTTCTCTCTATAAAAACAAACAACCCAATACACTAATCCAAAAAAAACTGCTTTAAAAAACTATTTTGAATCGTTACACGTAAAGTATGTTAAAATATTTTTTCAAAGAGAATATCAAAATAAACTCTTACAAAGATTACAAATAATACACTGTTTTGGCGTTGTCAAGAACGTTCTTCAAGGACTGACTGAGACTTCAAGATGAAGATCCCACCTTGTTTGGCTATCATAAGAGATCTCAAAACAGTCCTCTCTTTATTTAAGCTGACTAAATTCTGCTGTCATGAATATTACCACTAAATACTACTACACATGGTTTTTTCCTGTGAACCTAAAATATTCTGATACCAGAGTGAAAACTGCTAATATAAATACCACAAAGAGAATTCTTCGTGACGTCCAGTGCTCCATTTTTTGATAAAAAATACTATATATATATCATACAGCAAAATTTTTAATTGACACCGTTTTTAAGAATACATTTACTTCCATTAATAAATTTTTATTTTTACGTAGAAAATTAAAAATATATTCTTCATATATGTTTTACAACTGCTCGTAATGAAAATTATTTACATTACCATGTTCCCATAAAAAATCTACTCTATTCTTTTTATTTGTAATTTTTTGCGTATACCTGATTACTGCAGGTACTTTATAAAATTTTGGTGTTGTGTATGGAATATCGTAATATTATTAAATTTATTATAGCATTCAACTATTTCCAACGTAATACGTTATATACGTATTTCTGACAGCTATATTATTCCATAGGCATATCTAATAAAATAGAATCAATGGACAGTGAGATATGGCAAATATAATATGTGAGTGAAACTACTATACTATTAATATATTCAGTCTAATATGGTTTTAATAAATATGTGTTTGAGACTACACGCTCTCGAGTTTTAATTAATTAATACATCTTTATCGATTCTTTAATCTTTAGTTGTTTCATTTCTGTGTGTTGAAATGATGAATATCAGTTTATCAGTTTAGGCATTTCGATAAATAATATTATGTTGACTTATTTATTATTTTACAAAACTATAAACACAAAAGAAGTCAAGTGTCATACAAATCAAACTTACTAGTGTCCTATTTAAGCATCGTTTTGGGATAGGAAAATGCTGATTGATCTCATACAACTCATAGCCAAATATTTGCATGCATTTTTTTTTATAACAAAAACAATATTTTACAGTAGTTTTATAATAAAATATGTTACATATTTTAAAACAACGATCTAGGAGTTTATACTAAATAATGACTGATGATCGTTAATTTTCCAGTTATTTAAACTTTTTTAATGTCTTCCATTATATAAATAATCTGGTGTAAATTGATCGTATTGAAACATTTTTCTTCGTCATTTGTATTAAAATTTATTTGCATTTTTTTTTTAATTTACATTCACAGAGTATTGTCGTATGAAACAAAATCATAAACTACCACGCAAAAACTTCTTTTAAACAAACAAAATCTTACACCGAACCACTAATTCAGAATTTATACTTAACTTATTGGAAAAGGTACAAACAAAAAATAACTTTTTAAATAAAACGGACTTTTTTTCATAAAATCGGTGAGAAATCATGACACTTTCCAAAGTACTATTGAAAGATATTTGTTTATTACAACTTTAATTTTTGAAAATGAAAATCGGGCCACTATAAAATTTGCAGCTGCTTGGTTAATGTATGACAAAAAATCCGGTAGATTTATGACAAATGTTATCAGTCAAAATATGACGATTATAAATATAATTATATGCACGAAAAACACATTTTATTTTCATATGTACTTTTGGAATGTATTTAAAAAATATATTATATTAACCTTGTTATCATTTTTAACTGCGTTCAACACCGACTGCTACTTACGAGATAAGAGATTATATTCTAAACTCAGAGTAAAGGTTACACGTTGCGTCAGAGTGCGTGGGAGTACAGCCATATCCACCCATATTTCATATAATTTCAGCGAATGAGACAAACACAGAAGTCCCACGGCGATTTTGACATTATTGCGGTTCTTGTACGTGACAGCGACGCGATTGTCCGAACGGCTCTCCTCACCGCGACGCGCCCCTCCGCCACTGCCACGCTTATTACCGGATACATTGTTTCCTTTACAATACAATATTTTACTTTCAGCCCGGCTTAGACAACGCATTTATGTACGGCCGATTGAATAACTGCTGACCCGGAAGTGAGGAAATTCGTAAAGTATCTTCAAGATATACTGGCGTAGACTTTCTGTAGATTTATCGTAGAGGCGTAGAAGCTAAATCAGCGTTCCTAATTTAAAACATTTTTTAGAATAAGTATTCTCAACATATTAGATAATAAAACCGATTACATATATAATAGTTTAAATTATCCAACTTCAACTGATTCGTGTAACGATGCGAATCCGGACGTAAGAAACATTCAAAATTTTAAACTTATTTCGTTACGGGATACTATTTTGATCATTCACAAATTATGAACTAATGTTAAAGTTGAAACAGTGAAATCGAGGTTTAAATAAGCACAAATATTACACAAGTTTAAGTTCATTTTAGCTTGATAGTCATTAACGTGTAACTATATATTATGTCGTATAATTTATATGTATGATAAGTACATTATAATTCAAAATGATGATTGAAGGTAATGAGGCTTTATTTTTCCTTAACTATTAAAACTCAATTGTTTGATTTTATTTTAAATAACTTTAGTCCAACTACAAAGTGAAGTGAATAAATAATGTTTTTCTAGGTTTTTATGAGAATTTGTTATAAATGATAAATACAACGTGTTTTATTCATTACACTTAATGGTACTTGCCGTACACAGATACTATTTGAGTAATATTTTAATTTTCACATATTTTTCTACTGTTATTATTTAACCGATATATTTTAAGTTCATTTTTTAAACGAAAATAATCAGCATAACTTATTTAGTCCTAAGATTTTAAAAATGTGCTAAAATTTTGGGATTAATCGAAGATTCATAGGGTAAAAATATGGGTATTTTTTATTTATTTTACATTAATTTGAAATATTTTTACAAAATAAAATTAAGAAAATTTATATAAATTCGATTTCTCTAGAATAATGCTAAATTTTAAACTAACAGATAATAACTGATTCTTGGAAACAATTCCATAGAGTCAACTCTCATATTATAACATGTATATCTAAACGCAAATTCATATATCACACAAGACAATAACATTAAATTAATAACACTTTAAAATAATTCCATTTATACCTTTATTTTATTTTGTTCTTACCGGTAGTCAATTGGTAGATATATGCTTCAGTGTCAGAGATAACATCTTGAAAAGCTACAGCTGTGTAAGTGTTTTGTTTAAATTAAAAAAACGCAGCACTGAATTCCCAAGTAAATAAACAATTGGTCACAATCGATCCGATTAAAAACTATCAGAATTAAACACTCCATATTTGGAACGGACATCGTAAAAAATACTATACTAAAGTCAGATTTCTCATGTATTTAATTTGTAATCCAAGGAGTGCCAAGTCTTTTTCTAAAGCAACTAAGTTCTTCACAATCGGTGTTGTCTTCGAGTTGGAAATTGAAGAAGTACTTGGAGTATATCGTTAAATTCATTTAACTGGATTGAATCCACAGATGAGTCCCTGGTTGCTTTGAATAACACCGCAGACTTGCAACGGCACACCGGCGCAGTCACTTTCATTGGGTGAATAAATTATGGGTACGAGCAACGGTTATTTCGGTAAGGTATCGCTTCACTATCATAGTTCTACATTTATAAGGTGAGTTGATAGCAAGCTTTTAAGCTGAAACTATTCAAATTAGATTAAATAATGGTAATCGAGACCTCAATAGCTTACTAGACGTATTTTTATGTAAAATTTAATTAATTTAATTGAATGAATATATTATATATGTATGTGTGTTTGTGAGCGAGTATGTCTTTATGTGAGTTATATTATTTTTTATAGTCTATAACAATAGTAAATGTGTTTAAATAACGTGTAAATCGTCACATCTGCAAAAACATTGCAGTTGAAGAGCTTGTCACTGTATATATCAATGCTTTCAAATGTTATATGGAGTGATGAACAATATAAATTAATTAGCATGCATTTTGTTATTATATAGCACTTCTCCGAAATTATATCATGTAAATATATTCAGTTTAGAAGTAAGACAGATTTTTTATCGGAATTATTTTGTGTGCATTCACTCAAATCGCTGTGGATCTAAACACATATTATTGTACTTTAAACTATGGTATTATTTGAAAACTGATATGATAATACTTAAATTAGATTTAAAAATATATCATACAATAAATAATATAAAATTACAGTTTATTATATAAAAAGGAAAATATTTCTCATTACGATGCGTGCGAGCGATTACAAAGTACTAAAACTAATGTCATTAAAAGGAATAAACTAAATTTATCATCTTTTATCAAATCATTTACTGTAAAATATTTTTTTAAATACATAAACATGGTTGACTTTTATTTATTACAAGCTATAATTAATTTAAAACCGAATGGCATAAGTCTTGCTTTTTAAAATCATGTAACTCATCTCTTGTGATTTATTTTATCAGTAGTGATTCTAAAACATTGCACACTTTCAGATAGTGTTGAATAAATAATTTTATAAATGAATAGATAATGAGACCACGGGAAAATCTACACTCCTTGATCCCACAATAGTTGTAGATAAATAGTTTAATTTGTATTAACACTTTCCAGGAGTTACTGCTGAATCACTGTTTTTCTTATATTATTTTATTAAATCATAACAATACCTTCTACGATTTAATATGATTTATTCATAAATACAAATAGTTATGTATTATTACGATTAAAAATATTGTTCAAGTTAGGTTCAAGTATTATTATGAAGACGAATGCTGATCTAAATGCTGACGGTATAGACGTGTATCGAGATTTTCAAATTATATTTTCAAGCCGTACATAAACAATAACAAAATATCAAGATAAATCAATGATGTATTCAGCTTGGAACTAAGCCAATACGTTCGATTACTATTATATCGCTCTTTTCTATATTGAGATATAACTGTACATTTACTGTACAAGAAAAAATAGCTAAAAATACTTTGTGATATTTAATTTTACTTAATGAAAGGTAATGTTGATAAAATTACAATATATTATATCGTCGTATAACTGGCAAAAGACGTTAGAGTGAAAAAGTGAGTTTTGAGATAATCGAGTTTTAATGTTCGAGTCTCTCCGTTAAATATAATACATTTTACGACAAATTCTTAAGGTGTAATGTATTATTTGATAGAAATTGTCGTAAAATGTATTTAACAAAGAGACTCAAACATTAAAACTCGACTATCTCAAAACTCACTTTTTTTACTTTAACGTCTTTTGCCAGTAATACGACGATATGATCTTCTTAATTTTAATTTACTTTAAAGTATGCGTAATTTCAATTAAAATTTATTCATTTTAAATCAATCGTATGCGTTGTATATGTCACTTTTAATATTTAAGAACTAATTTTGTAGATATTTAAAAATATATATGTATTCAATGGAAGCGGAAAATATGTCACAGTAAAAGTAAACACAAAATAAATTTACTCAAGAGTTAAAGTTATGTAAAAACAAGTAAAGAAAAAATATTACCAAAAGAATTAAAGGGTTCGTTATCTATTGAAAGAATAAAAAGACACTAGCACAACATTCATCCAAACTGAAATTCGTTGAATGGAATCAATAAATAGCCATTTTTCTCTATATTGGCATCATCATCTGGGAGTTTTGTGTATGTTGTACTCACTACTGGTTGTAACAATATAATGGTTAAAATGTTGTATAGTGTGCTGACGGCGCAATTTACAAAATACTTAGAAATATGTACTACTCGAATACAACTGTAGCAAGTATTTTAAAAGAAGCTGCACCAACTCGCTATTGTGATGTCAAGTATTGATAAGACTATGCCTTTTCAATACTTTGAGAACCGAGAAAGCGCATTGTACAGGTAAAATCTTTGTCTTCACACTAGAGTGTACATCGACCCAAGCTTAATAATTTAAAGAAATAACAAAGATAAACTGTCTTTGTTTTATAAGCTTGCTGCAAAGGATTGCCTTTGCTTCGCCTTTTGCGAACGGAATTTTCACGATAACTTTCTTTAAGATTTATATGCTAGTATAGGGAAAGGGAAGAATTATTTATAGAATACTTTATTAAGTCCTTTTTTATTCAAAGCTTATTTTTCATGTAGTACATGCTGATGTATGTTGCAAATATTTGCAACAATATAACAATAACAAAAAAATATATATGCAATATTTCTTTTAATAACCATTTTATTTTATATATATGTCGACACTAAAAAAGAAAAAGGACGTAATCCTCAGTTGTATATAAATAGTTTTTTTCAGTTATCACAATTATATAGGTGACTCAATATGCATATGTTAAAAGGGCGTAAGCTGCAAATGCCGAATTTGTATATAAATTTAGCTTGTATGTTTGAAAAAATTTACCTGTGAAATTTGCAACAAGGAATTGAACTTCTCCCACATTTATTTTTTCTTAAAAAACTTCATAAATTAATATCAGATTGGATAAATAAAGCACCATCTTAAGTCTTCATGCATTTTAAGATGGTGCCTATTTAATATTTTTACGGCGGCCCAAAATCCATTATACATACATTTTTGTGCTTCTTGTAAAATTTTCTATGTGTGGGTTATGTTATTTTTTTTTCTACAGTCGATACTTTTATAAGTAATTTTACTGTATGGTTACTGCTAGAAATAAGTACTATTTACTATCTTCAATCCATATCAAGATATTGCTATACCAATGAAACAGCAGGATGATTAGTATTGAGTTATGAATGTCACTTGAGGTAAAAAAGGTAACGAAGCCAGTGCAAAATTATATCTTTCGGTATCTTTAATGTTATTTTTAATATTTAAAATATTTTAATATTCAAATCTACTACTTTATTTTCGTACAAAATATAAGGAACATGCTTATTTTCCTTAAGATAGCGCAAGTCATGGTTTGTTCATATATTGAAGGAAATCATCTGCAAGTAACCGTTTCCTGCTATAAATTTTCAAATAATTTCTTAGTACTCCTATCATCTAATTGGTGTCGAATCAATAATCCATCAAAAATCAAAACCGTCTCTAAATATTTCAATATGAACGAACAAATAAAATTACTTTGCTAAATGTTTGAAATGGATTAATATCACTCATCTTTCAAATCGATCTGATGATCTAATTTAAATGATTTCAGAGCCGTCGTATCATATATATACTGATTTCAATTTAACTCCCGGAGAAAATATGATCGACAAAGGTTTTGTTACATTTTATGTTCATGTATTTTGTTAAAGCTCATCTTTTAATAATCTTTACCGACCTTTCAAAATGGTAACTAACCATCTTACAAAATATAATACTAAATTACGTAGTCTCTTTCCATATTCAATTATACTTGAGTAGTAAAGTAACTAATTATTAACTAAGGTGATAGTTTAAAACATCTACGAATTTCTTTGCTTAATTTTAGTGTTATTTTTGACAGAATACTTTTTTTTGTTTTAGTTAAGCGCTTCACAAATTAATAAGACGACAAAAAACGTCGCTATAAATATTCTTTAAATTATATTTTTTCATATTTAAAATATCACATTTTCAAGGGTATAAAATCGTGAGACATAATAATTAATACCAAGTAAAAAATATAGCGTATGCACTACGATAATAGAAAATAAAAATATATTTTTTTCAATAAATTCATTGTCAATTTGTAGTTTTTTTTTTTTGTAGTTAAGGATCTATCAATCGTAATTGATATGCATTGGCAATCAATACGGAATTGATTTAAATATTTATTATATTTTAAAAAGTGTTGTAGGCGCATAATTGCAAAGATAGTATATTACAATATATAGGATTATTATATAAAAACAAGACCACTAAAAATCAGTCTTTTGTTGTCAGAAGTCTAAGCTCTTTTTCATAGCAAGCTTTTTCTTTCCGGGTTGAAAAGGCGTCGCGACGCAGGAAAATTCCGTGAGAACACTATTTCTGCCGAGTTTGCGATTATAACTACGAAAGCAGTTCGGGAAAGTTTTCAAGAACTACGTAAGCTTTAATAGTATTCTGCTTCATCGTAAAGTTTGCTTTCACAATTTCAAGAGAAAAAACTCAGGTAGGATATAAAAGTGCTTGCGAGGAATAAACACCTGTCATATATTCTTGTCTTCTCGTTATTCTTAATTTTAAATTTCATGACGGTTTCAGTCATTTAAAGTTTTTTATTTATTATACATCTCTATTTCTATGGAATTTATGCTGTTTAAAACTAATAAAAAAAACTATTACACCCCACATAATCAAGATACTTAGATAGCATATCAATTTCTTACAATACATTTTTGAAGACTGCATTTTGAAAATATTTTTTCATCTTTTATTATTTTTGGAATTAAATAAATTTACGTCAAAATATTTTCATTGGTAATTTCCATGTAATAATAGTATCGAGCATAGATATCGAGCGTAGATAAGGTTCATATAATTTACTTCTGATAAACATCAATAGAAATATATAATAATTCACACATTTTTTAACAGAAAGTGTCTTTTCATTTGAGAAGATCACTTTTTTAAATTAAATGGGTATGTGGATAGACCTGTGATATCAAAAAAACGACTACAGTCTAGACACTGTCATAATATAACTTAACCAAAATATATAACATAAATTATTTGGCGTCTATATTAAATGCGTTTCAATGCTTTTATTATTTTCCAATAAGAGTATTTTACAGTTGATATAAATCTAACATACTTAGAGGGAGACCTACCTTCGAGCGCTATTTATTTCAATCAATTTTACAAGCATTGAAAACTGAAACGCGGTCTTAAAATAAGTAAGCTTATTTTACTATATCACTTTCACCAACCAATGAGCATACATTTAAATAAACCTTTTAAAAATCTGCGATAATTTTATTTATTAGATATATCAATTAAACATTCAAGTGAAAGTATTTAAGTCTGTCAGTTTTTACTGCAAACTGAAAATTCAACATTTATTTCACCATATCTCCCGCACAAATAATTAATATTATACATATTTATAAAATAGGTCATTAATTTATGAATATAGAGAGTTTACTAAGAGATAATATGAATAATATATTTACAACCTTTTTTCCGAATACAAAAAATTTTATCGTGTGTTTTTTACGATTTTTTTATAACTTGTATGTTTGGACATTTATTGACTACAAGTGATATTTATTGGAATTTTATAATGTCCTTTAAATAAATAGTACATTATGCGTTTATTTATATAAAAAACGTATTTTTCACGTGTTGATGATTGATGATTTGCATGCTTGTAGAATTTAATTTTTCTTTAATTCAATTTCGTTCTTATTTTTTTGTATAGTTCAGATTTTTTCACAGTTTTAAATAGAGCCATCTATTTTATTTGGTCGATTTGACGATTGGTCAAATGAATATATAGTTGTTTTGTACATTGTTTTCTTTCTTGTTCTTGATGTGTTTTTATTTATGATTCAGATTTTTTATTATCTACATCCGATAGTGGTTTTTTTTGATAAATGTTTGACAACGGAAAATATCAGATTGTTACTGAGTCGCAAGATTTATTTCTACCGGTTGTTAAAAGTGGTTTCAGTATCAAGATAGCGCTTATTTATGGCATTGATACTATATGCGAGCGTTAAAAACTTAATGTATAAAAATACTTTAATTTATTATTTTTCTAAATATCACTGGCTTTTCCCTGATGGGACATATTATCGTATACTAGCAGACTTGTGCGCTGGCAGTTATCACATATAGCGAGTCACTGTCGTAAAATAAAATAAAAAACTTTAAAGACTTTTCACGTGGCGCTGCGGCAGGGGAAGAATGGGTGAGGGGCGTGCATTTCTTTCAAGCGGTTAAGAAATTCATGCTCCGCCTGGGAAATTAATTTGAGACGGTCTCGCGGCGCCAGCATACAATGTTGTTGTCGGTGGTGTATTGAATTTTCTGGTAAACATCCATCGGCGGGACCCCACCGCAAGGACAGTAGCCTCCTTTATAATATGGCCAAAAAGACACTGCAAACGTATCAAAGACTTGTAGTAAGCAATTATTTAGTGCTTGCCTTGAGAAACAATTTTACTACCAACATGATTATACTATTTTATTAAAAGTAGTGAAACATAAATTAATTTTCTATTCAAATAAATGACTACGGTAATATACAATACACAATACAAATAGCTAGTCTGCAGTTATAGTGGATATTAAAAAAAAATAATACGTCTTAACATTGTTTCGAAAACGCTATGAAATTGTAAAACTAATATGTTTTTGCCTCGGTGGGCTTGTGAATAAATTTGGATGTATTCGTAACCAATATTACAGGTGTTTAAAAATTTAAAAAAGCTTTTACAATTAAAAAATAGGCATTTTTGATGAACAATCATGATGAAAACCGTCAAGAAAAATCTTGATACTGTAAAAATCTTTATGCATTTGTTCTATATTTTAATTTGACATGAATAAAAAATATCGTCTATCATTTTATATAATATGTCTTTTACCAAAGTTACAAATATGATTAAAACAGTTATTAACGATTAGAAAACAAATTATAAATGTGTTATTCCAATTGAATTGTAAATAAGATAGTTTTACAATTATATAACCATTGAAAGTAAATTCAAATTCAAAAATTAATTACTTATTATATACATAGTAAACAAATATATGTTTTCTCAAGATTGTTCAAGAGCTTAAATTGATAGTATAATTATGGGTATATTCACTTCAATTCCAAAACCCGTTCTTGAGACGTTTCACGTATAACTAAAACACCACACAAATAATAACCCAACATTCAACACAATATATTTTTTTAATTAATAGTGTGTTTGATTATACGTATATATATATGTATATGTCGATACAATCATTTGTGGCAATTGGCATTCTCACTACCAGTACCATTACTGTTGTAATTAACTAATAGAGGGAATGGGAGAACTCAAAAATAGCACTCACGCAATCGTCGAGTATCTTGTCTTCATCTTTAAATTCGACACTAACTTGCTGTTTATTATATATATGAAAGAAACATATTAAGATATAATTCTATCTTATGTAGTGAAACTTTTGAGATTGTATGATAAGCTAAAAACTTACTATGCACCGAACTCTATTTTACACGGTTTCAAAATAACGCGGTGCTACATCCTTCATTTTTTTCTCCTCTTTTTTTTAAAATCCAGTAAACTCGAAAATTTTAATAGAAATAAAACACAGGCTCTGAATATATTAAGTGATGAAAGCGATGCCGTACCAAATATGCATGCTACTATTTTTTATCGCTTTACTTTCTGTACACGTGTTACTTATAGACTCTCTTTTTACACGTTATTACGTGTAAGCCGTATGTGTACACAGGTATGGTGTATTTATATATTTACAATATTGTAAAAAAATTAACAATTTAAACTTAATTTACATTATACTCAATAAATATAAAATACATGAATGTTACAGTTATATGTTGATACAGTCAATGATTTTTAAGCCTATAAGAATTTTTATTTTGTCACACTTCTAAGTCATTACTTTTATTTATATATTTTATGAATCCTCGCTTCAATTACCACCTGACTATGGGCATTCATAAATTAATCTGTATAAAAATATCGATAACACAATACGCTTTTAAATGCAGTACATGTATTAAAATAATCGTATTTTTCAAAAAAGGAACATAACATCAATTGTTTTTTTTCACGTGAAATAGTATAACACGTCTTCTTTATACGTCAAATATTTCCGTTGAATATTGAGTAACCCTTTATCCGCCTCTGCGTAAAGAAAACGATTGATGAATCAAGTGAGAATATTTTGAGATGGTTCTAGTTCTGTGTAGAATTTGGGGTGTTCTTAGGTTTTGGTGTGTGTCTTGGATGGAGGTCGACATAAAAAAGTTAATAACGCGACGCCAGCGAAGGAGTCCCCGCGCGCTTGTGAAAAAACAGCTTTACACCGCATCGAGGCGCAAGGATCAAACCGATCCCGCGATATTATTCGCCGTGCGCGATCCTTCCTGCTTGTATGGGTAAGCAGAGTATAAGTGTTATTTTCAATACCTCAGCCTTTTATCTGAATCTTTATCTTGTATCAGTTGTGATCAACTGATATGTCTAATGTAAAAAATATATTTTACTATTTATCAGAGAAGAAATTAAATTTTTGCGTATTTTTTATAATATATGTAATATAGGTTAGAGATATCCACTCAGCAATTGAAAATATCGATGTCGGTGTCCCAATTTAAAGGTATTGATGGAATGTTTTTTGTGACAATTAATCAATCCAATCCTGCATTTTTGGATTTTATTAACATCCAGTAGATTATGAGACATATCTGCAGTCTTCGGAGCCAAAGCACGCCCGCTAACCTTATGGTTACCAGGAAAACAATTTCGTATATTCCGCGATAAACTGACGTAAAATCAAAACTATGTGTTGTAAAATAATGTTTCCAAGTGATACCTAATGTCAAATACGTTTTAATTTTCAAGAATCAGATGTTTTTATGATAATTAAAGAATAGTATGAAAAGAAAAACCCATTACACATAACTATTTCTATATTGTTTTAAATAAACTTGTGTTGACAATCGCAAGAATATGGCTTAAACTTCATGACGTAATAGCCTTATAATATGATATTATATTTAAACATAGGACAAAAATTAACATACATTAAATATTTATATTATATTTATTTCCATGGAACCATAATTATTTTATTATGAAAAAATAAACATGTTTATGCATTCATATTTTATTCATTTTCACTCTGCTGCTTCAGGTACTGACTACTGAATCTTATATCATAATTTTGTAGAATGTGAAAATAGTCTGTCAAAACGTTTTCACATTGCAGAGATCCATATGCTCCACTTTGGGAGCGACTATAGTATACATATAAACACATGTTTGTAGAATTTTTATACAATTTTATCACACGTTTACATACATCATCATATTTCTACTTCGTATAAGTCAATAATTAATTATCGAACGGTATTAAAAGGGTAGTTGTTGATTTTACTCTATTTTATAACAATATTTATAATAGAATGCTGAATTTACTTAACTAGCATTCTATTGAAAAAAAATATATCTATCAAATATATTCGAATTTACATCAATAACGTTGTTTGCACAGATTTATTACCATAACTCTACATATGAATTATAAGTAATTTATTCGTGATGTTTATTTAAACTCAAAGATTTTAACAACTGATTTACCTATCAAATAAAAACATTAAACGTTATCACATTTTTATCTAATGAGAACTAATTAATGATAAAATTCTTTAGTGTATTTTTCTTTTCTTATCGTCAATTGAAACAGACAGTAGACATTTGTAACGCACATGTAATAAAATGTACTTTGTACAAAACAAACAATATGAATTATTTATGTTGTTGTCAACTAATTACACAGATCGTGTAACTTTTATTTCGTATGCAGACATTAATACATTGAATATATATTTCAAAAATGTTTTCCTTTTTTTATATTCTTATTTTTCTTTTAATCAAGCCTTAAGAAAATATTTTGGAAATACATATTTCGTGTATGATATTATTGTCTACTTGCGTACAAATGCTTTTTTTTCTAATTAATTATTCGCTGCAATTTAATGCGTACGTTTGGAAAATTTGCAGCTACCAATCGATCAAAACATTCATGCTGCTGGCAGTTTATTATAAGTGCAATTTTATCGAGATTTTTCAATTGAAACCTTTTAGAAGGTTATAGAGACACTCACATAAAATAGCATCGAAGTTTTCCTCTAGAGGGTAGAAATCCATCTCTCTCGGTGGTTTGATGGCAAGGCGCGCCTCGCTCAAACAGCTACCATTAATCTTAGGCGGAATTCGATGTTGCACTCTCGATATTGCAATGTATTTAGATCGAATTGTAGCTGCTTCTACAGTACTTACCCACAGTTAAGCTTTTAAGTATGAGGATTCTCCTTAGACTCCGATGAAAACACCTCATTTCGTAGACTGTCTAGCATTTTATAAAATTCTTTTTCAGAAATATACTTACCTTTTTTGAGTCATAAATTTAATATACAGTCATTTGTGAAAATTCAAAACACACGCTTTTAAGATTCATATTACATTTCTACGATATTGGTAATTGAAAATTATAACACTTAGAATACTTTAACGATAGATATTATTCATCTATCACATCTAAAATTATTTTTACGATTATTAATCAACTTAATACTTTATATACAATTTTATTTTGTTCTCTTAATATCAGATCAATTTTAAGTAATATTTAATTTTATGAACGATATTGTGAGCTTTAAAAAAAAATGCGAAATTAAATGTTAACCACTTATTATGTCAGTGAGAAAAGAGAAGATAGAGACTATGATTAATTACCATAGTATTTATTTTACTGACAAAAGTGTAGCTAGTTTCGTTGCTGTAATACATTTTTATTTGCTTTTTTTTGACGGATATACATATACGTTTCAATCTAAAGTACTAAAAATTATAATATATATCTGTGAAGATTTTAATGTTTAATTACAATCCATGTTTACAAGGAATAATTATGAAATAACAAGCGTGATGTAGTTATTTCAATTGTATAATCATGAACATACAAGAAGTAACATTCAGCTATTTAATATTTCAACACGGGTAACGAGCAGTGAAATGTCAACTTTCACTCCATAAAACTTAGTCAAACACACTAGTTCCGGCAGGACGTTAGGTAAATAGAGCCTTCTCGGAGCTTTCGGCGCGAGATCACTGCACCTGGTGGATGTATGCAAAATTTACCTTCACACTGAGCAAACATTCTTCTCCATACTTCTTTAAGCTTTCACATGTTGTTTGCATATTTACTTTCCGCGAAGTATGATCGTACGAGGCAACTCAATACACATTCATTTTGAAAATGTTGCCAACTTTTCTTACTTTATAAGTAATTCAAAAAGTTTTTTTTCAGATTCTCACACATTCTGAGAGAACAGGTTACTGAAAATAACTATATCAAAATTATCGACAAAAATATAATATTTCTGTGAAGTGTGCGTTATTTATTTAAAATTATTCTATATAGTTAACATTTAATTAATAATAAAATCATTTTATTATTTATCGAAAGTTAGTCAATAACATTGAGTCAAATTTATTTGAACACACCTAAATACATATACTATTTAAGTATCAAACATCCATTATATCAATGATGATACTAATATAGTGCTTATTTTCAATAGACGTACAGTAGAATAAAAAAATATGAAAACTGAATAAAAAATTTCACTCGTGATAAAACAGTACTTCGTACACCAGTGAATTTTACATTAGATAATCCATGTTTTGTTTTACTTGCATTATAAAATATATTATGTAAGTTTTGTATGTACTATAAAAACTATTTGGTGTAATAATTGGGCGTTTTTATTTAATTTCCGTTAACATTTTACGTGGTATTACGAAGTGTTATTTTTGATTTGATGATTTTTCGAAATTATTTTTTACTTATATTATATTAAATTAATTTGGCTGAAGAAACGGATAACTCGTGCAAAAAATTACTGTGTCCACGAGTAATTTTATAATTTAATGTTTGTCACAGTTGCTACGTTCACGGTTCAACCAGTAACATTTCAAAAAGGGGTCTTGAGAAAAATCGCAGTGAAGTGGGTATATGAAGTAAAAGGAATGGCCATCGATGTCAGTTTCAGGGAAGCCTCACCTATTATTACTAGCGCCGTGCTCCAGCCATGATATTCGCATTATACTTTGCAAGCGATGCACGTCGCCATTCTGTTTTATTATTTTCATAATAAAAAAAGGTTTCGTTCCGATCGAAAAGATTTTCCCACGCAAGTGTTTTTATATTTTTCATATGGGAAAAATATTTTTTTCGCAACAACATGCAACATTATTAAAAGTTTCCAATGTATACTTGATCAGTCTTATTGTCTTTACCGTCAATTATTAATACAGCATTGTCACTATCAATTATTTTAGTTTAAACCAATTTTTTTTTATTTATATATTTATTTTTGAGTAATTGAAAACCGCTTTGCTTTTCAAAAAAGAAAATTTTGGATTTTTAATATAATAAATATTATTTCCTTTTTAAACAAAATAATTTATGTTCGTTCATGACTTTCTGTAGTTTGTTGTATTTTTTTCTGTTGCGTCCGTTTTAAAAGTAGAAAATATGGGATATACATAGTGTGAAGTTTTTTTCTCCAAGAATAAAGTATGTGGACCGCCACAGTGTGAAGACATGTCTTAGGATGGCAAATTATAAACATGTCAGACATGATTCGTGATGATTGTTTTTTCAATGATTAATCGTCCAACTCATTGAACATCCACTGCGTCTTTGGATTTTTTCTCTTTTAATATTATATTGTATGTATAACAACTTTTATATTTATTATGATTATAATATGTGGTTTTATTATTTAAAACAATTATACTCGATGTTATTTTTTATAATAAAATTAAATGTTATGGTAATTGCGTGAGAAGAGGCCTTTAGTATGGTTAACTTTCAATTATTTGCGATATAGGCAATGAGAGATGGAGCTAGATAATTTTGCAAACATCCAAGCATAAATCTAGATGCGCATATCGCTTCAAAACAATATATAAGAAATACCTAGTCTAATCTCATTGTATCGTGAATATCAGCCTGTTTTTAATACTACCAAACAATCAATTTTAAATGTAGCTTAATATCAATTATGGTCAAGTTTATAGCATTTATTATTACGTGATTAAATAAGTAAAATAATGGGTTTTTGAATTTATTATTTGCGTCATTTTATAATAATATCCTTCAATCTTGTCAAATACGGAAGCAAAATAATTACGCTTATTCAACAAAAAATAAATTTAATCAAAAACGATTTAATACGAATTCCGATTGTATCTTTACTAATTTATTATATCGTAGTTGATCCATCAGCGCAACCCGTAATATTATTTAAATATTTTCGCATGTGATAAATATTAACATTTCGAAATACTTTGCTTTGTTATTTATAACATTCGATAAAAAAACATTGTATCTATAGTAAAACGTGTTTCAAATGTGCATTTTTTACCCGACACATTTTTTATCAAAGTATTATCTGTTTAATAGATTATATGGGAAATACCGTACAATCAGAGTTGACAATGTGACACATCCACTATTTAATAGAATAAATGTCAGATTACAGATTCGTGGTCCTGATTAAATAAATTATATTGAATACTAGAAATCACTGATTGTATTTCGCATCAGTCTCTAAACATAATCAACTACATATCTTTATTTGCCTTATTTCATAAATCTTGTAAACTATTACTTTTCATGTTATTTATGGTTACATGGCGTATATTGCTTAATGAATTCACAAAAAATCCGGGTATTCATATTATTTAATACTTGTAAATGTCTCTGTAGAAAAATCAGTGGTGACCTCTATCGTAAAGGATTGTACACCCTCAACTTTCCTAGCAAATATCAATAATAATTGAGCCGATTATTAAGCTACAATTGTTTGCTTAACTCGTGTTTTAATAAATGAGGTATCAAGATGAACCCTTTCTCTTTATTGGAGTCCCAAAGTCTCCAAGTGTTATTGTTTGTATTGCCAATAATATTTCACATGGTGAAGTCATAAATAACGTAAAGCCGGGGCGTGCTCAATACCATCCAGCATTTAAATTGATCGCTCTCTCTCACGCACTTGTTGCACCCAGGAATAGTTGTCTCGCTTGCACTTGTATTTCTTGGAGCTTTTGCGATTTCAACTCTGGCTCTTCAAATGATACGCTAGTTTCACAAAAGGTCACCAAATTTTTCCGAAAATAATTTTAACTGCGATATTATTGTTCGAACAAAATTTGATTTACAAATACAGTCTATTTTGTATACATAGTATCACAACTTGAGTTCGTTTATTTCTACTCATAATGGAGTACATATATTTACAATATTATAATCTCAACAATGACACGTCGTCAACTATTTACTAGTTGTGAAACAGAAAAATACAAAATCTCACACCTCAAATCTTTTATATTCAAATTTAAAATATTGAAGGAAAACCACAAAATATATATTTCGAGCTAGATAAATTTGCAGATAAATCTTCAAATCAGTGACACTTTTCTAAATGAAAACTATATTTCTGACTTTTTCAGTAATTTTACATCATTTTGAGATGAATTTTTCAAAAAATATTTTTATGATATGCACTCAAATATGTATTTATCGTTTTTATGCACAATTTATGGAGAAAATTTATTGTGTAATGTTGTAAAATTGTAAAGCTTCAAATATCTCTCAAACCTAATTTCTCGATTTTATTGGATTTTTAATTTTACTTTTTCTTTTATTATCAAGATAATCACAGTATCACAATCACCAATAAATAATTGATAATATTAATTAAACAGTTTTAAAGTGGATGTTTCCCAAATTAATTTAATTTAATCTTTTTAATCTTGGCCACCTTGAATATGAAGCATACTTACATTGACAAGTTATTTTTACAACTGTAAGTTGTTAATTAATATTTTCGACCGATGGTGCTTGATGGAAATTGATTTTAAATTCTAAA
>JAGVSQ010003290.1:0-22013 GCA_022683975.1 Rhyacophila evoluta | reverse complement strand
TAGTGTCTTTATTTTATTTTAATTTTTTTGGCATCCAGATCAGTAACATTAATTTATATGGATGTGTAGATATGAATAATTTTAAAATACAAATGAAATTAAGCCAATCAAAGTTCTAATTTTTGATTATCTGTAATGAAAATAATTTATATTCAATTTGTAACGGTATAATAAATATTCATTAATCCCTGATGCCAAACTAATCCTTTAGAGGCTGGTGTTGATCCAATTTATTACAGTGACACATATATGTTAGAGAAAAAACATTTATGTGAAAACTTTCTTGCAAAATATACAAACTGTATATGTATGCATATTATAATATAATATTAAAAAGTAAATGTTTATTATAGATATTAAAATATTTTATACTATTTGGTTTAGGCATAGACAATCTATCTCCGAGAGCATCTAGTGCATTTGACTTCACTGGGTCTTCCCCGCATTCTATTTCCTACAGTGCCCTCTCTATTAATAATCCTGAGCATTCAAAGGTTACTAACAAAATTCTTCTAATCTGCTTATATGTGTTAAAGCATGTGTTTTTTGTCTAAACTAACATTTTTTTTCTCATAAGAATTGATATCAAGAGTTTTTTGTAGAAGGTTGCATTTTGTGTTTTGATTATTCTAATATAAGATTTTGATCTTAAAGTTTCCCACTGATTTGTCAGTTATATTGCATACGTAAATGTAATTTAATTGGTAATTATTAACCAGTTTGAATCTAAAATGTATCAAATGGGCAATTTTGTGTTTTAATCATAAACAAAACAACTATTGGAATAACCAACATATCACTATATCTTTTGCATAAAAAAAATATATTGATTATCAAAACTACACCTGCAACCTTATTGTAATAGTTGAAAAGGCATAGTGAATGTAGGCTCGAGTCTTAAAAATATATGGTTACCATATCCATCATTTTGTTATGCAATGCCTTAAAACTTTGTTGATTTAAGTTTGATAGTTGAAAAAATTGGAAAGCTTGTTAAATATGTGTAAATACATTTTAAATTAAGTATGTAAAAATAGAACATGGGGCTACATGTCAATAAACCACCGAATTATAGGTATTTAAATTAACAAGGTGTACTAAGCATAGTTGTAAAAATACATCTCTTACACTGTTCATTGTTGACTATCATTCCTATATTTACAAAAATATCACCCTCAAGCTATGATTGTTATGTATTTTATACATATATATTTAGGTTAACGATATAAATAATTATCTTGTTCAATCACTTTATTAATATTTATTCATTTAATAGCATATCCATATGTTTGTATAGCATAAACTATGTTCGAAGTAATTATCCAGTTGGATAATCACTTTAAACATAGTTTACGATTTCTATAACTAAAAATAATAAGAAAAGATGTAAATAATAAGTAATTTAGTTAGTAATGATTTGAAATATTTAATTTGGATTCAAACTGTTGACTGGATCTTGATGTTATCATTTGAGAATTTTGAATTATGGCTTATTATTTTTCACTACAAATAACTTGTTAAGTTTTTTTTCTACCGGCAAATTATTTTAACCTTCATTTCACTGCAACACAAGCATATTAAACTTAAATAATGATCTAATTAGTAGCAGAACTCAAATTCACTCACCATAACTGACAGTTGACTAGAATTTTTTTTTGGCTGTATTATGTATTTGAAGACTCATATTCAAGAGATTCGTTTGTGCTTATTTGCTTGCTTTTGTGTTGCACTGTGGTGTGTTTAATTTATTTCATAACTATTTTATGTGTAAATGGCTTCTCAATAACCATTGATTTTGTTTTAAATCATATATATTTTCAACTTTATTTTTATAGGACTTCATGGGCTCATCATCAATACTCCGTAAATCACCACTGAGAGTGACTGCGAAACTTCATAATACAAGTGAAGACTCCTATTTGCATGGTAAGACTACGTAACTGATTATTAATTTTTCCATCCATTTAGTAAATAGGAAAATCTCGAATCTCTGGCATCAAAAGTTGAAAAATGTTCTTTATATTAATCATATTATCTTTTAATTTTTCTGAAAAATCTTCTATATATTTTTAAATTATAATCACTAAAAATACATTTATGAACTAATATTGATGTAGTATTATCACTACCAGTATTAAATTGTCCTTTGTCACTTCAGTTAGTGTTTTAAATTACAATCTCATTATATTCAGTTTTTCACACTAATTTCGACATAATTTAAAATCCAATAGTCTAAGGTAGGTTATAATACTACACAGAAATGGTGATTTTTTTTTCATATATGTCTTTTTAATAGTGTAACATTAAAGCATTGTTATATTGGCAGTGTTGATCATTATCATTATCCTATATTCCTCCTTCCGCTGTGTTTGATTTATGAAGGTTACATTCACCTAATATCTCCTAATCATTTTAAAAGAAACAGTCATAGAATTTGTTGATAAAACACTTTTTTCCTGGTTTTAAAATTTTTTGCCCCTAATTCAATCAAGCGTTTTATTTTTGAAAAATTGAATTCAGTGCTGTATTTGAAAATACTGTTGTATTCAAATTAGAATGAATCTCACTTCCTAAGGGAACTTCAAAGAGATTTCTGAAACTCAACGAATGCTTTTTTTTAACAGGCGATTTCAGAAGTAATGTTAGGAATAACAATGCTCTCCGAATAAGATCCACGTCTAGACCTATTTCCCCAAAAGCTAGAGATTCTGGTTCACTGAGACCACTCTCATTACCTGGTGAGTAGTTTCTATATTCCTTAATCATATATTTTAATATCCAGGAATATATTACCTTATCATAGGTTATGATAATTTTATTTGTAATATATGAAGTTTCGTTAAATTTAATTTAAAAAACTTGTCAGAGGCGTTTTAAAATATATGGTTGAATGATTATAAATACATTGCTGTAACAGGCGAATGTTGCAATTATTTCATTTACACATATTTCCATATAATTGCACGGTATAACGAATATACTGAACATCATTTGGTGCCCAGTCGAATACTGCAAACTTTCATAATTACTAAGACAATCCTCAAATCTTGGAATAATAAACAATAAAAAAATAGTAAATAAGTTTTTACCTTTCCAGGGTTTACTTCATAGTTATATTTCATTTTAAAATTTAAATTTCATCAAAACTTCATTTCATTGAATATATTTATTTTTCCGACATATTTAGAGAAATGTCTGAGATTCATTGATAAAATTGGATTGTGATATGTTTATTTAATAATATGCCATCCAATTATAGGAGAATCACATATGAAAACAGCTTTGGGAAAATCCAGACAGGCGTCTCAGCACAATGATAGGTTTTCATTATTACATCATCCCGTACCAATTAGGAGAAGCGGCGGGATGAAGAATACTCTCCCAGAAGACAGTGTCCACCTTGTCCAGGATTGTGACAAATAGTTGGTTTTTATAATGGAATGTTGAGAAAAATCCTTTTCCCCCTGTGTACTTAAAATTTCTTGAATCGAATGAATGTACAACTGGGTGCCATTGTTTGATATGCCTGCAATATCGAATGTATATTAACCTATATTGTATTGTCTAAAGTATGGAATACAGGTGACCAATGTATGTATAGGTAATGTAAAATTACAACTAAGATTTTATATTATGTTTTAAATTAAATGACAAAGCAAAAATACATGCTTGCATTATGGGTATTATAACAGATTGATTGCTGCTGCACTGAAAATGGATATCATACTTGATATAATGTTATATTTGGCAATGAACCGTTCTAAGGGTATCTAAGTATTCCGTAGGTATCTAAAACTCATTCAAATATTTCATGAAGGAATTTTAGTATATAATTATCTTTTCTAAATATCTCCAATTAATTCCACACAAATCTTCGCTGATTGTGCACTTATATAATTTTATTAGATTTTGGCAGACTATTTTTTGCTTTCCTATTTCATTTATGTGTAGTGTAGTAATTATTTCAATAGCCTCTAATACCACACAAATGTAATGGGCAGTAATTTTTTTAACAATTTTTATTGACTGCTAAAATTTATCACAGATACAGCTGTATATTGATATTTTTCCTCTGTGTTGTACTATATACACAGATAACCTGAAGAAAAATAAAGTAGAATATATCTTGGCATAAAAATGTTTATATGATAGTGTATTGTGTTCAGAGTTATTACAAATTCTATAGGAAAATGCATGATTGTATGTTGTGTACGTAATACATAACTATCTAGTGTTTTTTAGAAACCTTAGTGATGTTTGTGAATTTTATATTTATTTTTGAATAATATTATTCAATTTCATTTATATTAGAACATAATGTATGAGTTAATTTTAGATAGAAAAATAAGTATTATAAGCCTACGGAAGGAAACGTTTACCACGAAATTTTGGGTTTAAAATAAAAAATAAATTTGACATATAATGAACAATCATGAAAACTGTCTGCCTACCTGCTTAGAAAATTTAATTAACTGGTGAAGAATGTTATTATGTTCAACTTGTCATTTCCGATTTATTTTCTGAATTACCATGTCTTCAGAAGTTTTGCCCTAATCAATTTTTATAGGTAACGTTATCCCACTGTATCTAGTTGAGGATAAAATAATTTTTAGTTTAGAAAAAAAAAACTTTATTCCATAATAAATAATGAATAAATTCATGTGTTATTGCTATTCAAAATTGTTTGTAAATGAAACTATTATCATTTAGAGATTCTAAAGTTTCCGAAACTATAGACTTTTGTTATTTCATTATTTTCCACTTACATTAAATTTAGTGCTTATAAAAATTTTATCCTCTCAATAACACTTTTAACATAACCTATAATCCAATATCTGTATGTATATCTTTTAAATATAACAAATGATTATCATCTTCTGAGCAAAATTTGTGTCTTTTATATCGGTATTAGCCTGATATCATAACTATGTACATAAATGAATTATTCCTGGCTTTTAGTTAATGTTCATTAGTCAATAGAATTAGAATTTTAGTTTATACTTCGCCCCAATCACTTGCCTATTTAGCAGATTTGGTTTTTTTATTTTAGTGATCTGTACTGTAATAGTGTACCATAAAATGCATAGAAAATTAATATGTAGAATAACTTACTGAACAGACAGTCATAGACTATGATACAACCATTATGTCTTAGTCTATATTAATGGTAATGTTAAAACTTGTTAAAAACCGTATAGTCATTTAGTATTAAAATGTTTAAATGTGTACTAGCTAAAAGCAAACGGGTAAAATAATATGAAACACATATTCAGTACTTAGTTTGATTCACTATTTATGTATATTATTTATGAATAAGATTAAACTACTTTTTGCTTTTATCAGCATTCAGCAGGTTAAATGGTTATTAGACTGATTTCTATCAACAATTTGCATGCTACAAATTATTTTTGAAATTTTTTTATAACTTAAGAAATATATTAGATTATAACTTCACTTTGATTTTTTTCTAAAAAATGTTTTGCGAAAACCTCACTAATTAGAAGCACGATACCAAAAAAGTAAATATTATTTGTTGATTTTCATTCAGGTAGAGATTTTTTTAACTATTAGAGTCATTCAGCCCAAATGATATCAAAAGGTTTATATATTTTTTATTAATTTTAATAGTTGAGATTTTAGGTAAAATTATGAAAGGATGTAATGTGATTTTTACTACAACCTGGGAAACCTCATATCTTACATTTATTTTATGTTATTAGTCTAAATATATGCGATTGCCCGTAATACTTGGAAGGGCTGCAGTTACCATACATTCTGATGTAGTATAACCTTTCTATTATCGATTGATTTTTTGAATATGACCGTTCATATTTCTTCGTTGATTCATTTTGTTAGATCATAATTACTTAGCAGAGTAATATTTGTGTGCCATTAAAATATGTTAAGATCAAAAAGATTTTTTTTTATCTTCAATACATTAAGTTTCATAATTTACAAATCGCAATAATAAATTTAAAATGGATTCGATGATGTCATAGAAATTATAATGTTAACTAATGTAAGTATGACAAATAATACAAAAACAAATGTTTGCAAATATTTTAAATCAAAACAAGATATTATTTTGTATTGAAATGAAATCGTTCTTACTTTTCCTTTGCACTTACAGCACATCAGTGCTTTTGATAAACACTATTCTGGATGATGAACTATATACATATCTATTTTGATATGTACAAATCATTTGAGGATGAGCTGATATTTATATGATCTAACTTAGGTAGCAATTTAAAATTGTTTTTAAGTCATTCATGTCCTCGTATTGTGCTAAGTTCTATATGATACACATTGAAAGGCCTTCAAACAAATGATGCCAGTTATTTCTTCTTTGGTTCTCAATTATTCACGCAAATCTATGCATCATCTAGAATTGGCCTTATAGATATACACTACCTAACAGTGCACTTGATGTTATTGGTTAAAATAATAATATATATTTGAATGTTTTTGAAAAAATATAGTTGTTGCTATGTGAAATTAAGTTAATATGAACTTTCAACTAGGCTCATAGTGGTTCAGAAATTTATCATATTACAATAATGTTCACTATTTCATTTTTATTTCTAAGATGATCACCCGTCCGTCTTTGAGACTTTTGTTTTCCATTCTTTACCTTTTGTCTGTATTTATTTATATTGTATTCGATGTGTAGTTAGAAAACCGGAAAAGTTAGATGAAATTATAGTAAGGGAGATATGTGAGATATCAATCTGTGTGTATAACTTGCAATGTGTCGCATCTTTAATCTATTTATAAGTAAAATAATGTTATATTGTAGATAAAGATGAGATTGCCATTCTTACAAAAATATTCATACTTATCTTTTGTCAGACAGATATTGTCCTCAAAAGTGTTTTCAGTGGTTTGAACCTTATTAAGATTTATCAATGGTACATGTTTCAAAATGATGGGTAAATGTTGAAATTTTGGGTGAATTTTTACAAAATGGGGATCAAATATATATATTTTACGATATAAGTTTAAGCATGGAATCATTGGACCCCTTCTAGCAGGTGTGATTATTATTAATGATTAATTTAGCATTTACTCTCTTCTCCTTTATTTATTTATTTTTCATGCAAATCTTTAGTTATGATAATGTGATTGCCAGAATAAGCTTGTATGGGTAAAATAAATACAATTTTATTGTTTGGTTTGGATGAAAAAGTCAAGATGAAGAAATATGAATAAATTTTTTCATGCACCCATGCAAAAATAGACCTTAAATTATGCATTAACAGATCAAGTGATCAGTATATCCTTAAAAAATGGTTCATCAACAATTTGTAAAAACTTTAAGTGTGAAAAAGATTAATTGAAAAATTTCACTTTAATAGCATATTGTATCAATTCTATTGTATATGCACATATTGTCGCTGTGGAGCAGTCTCTAACTAACAAATCTACAGTTTTGAAATTGCAATTTCAAATAAATAAATGCAATGAATATCTAAGTCATAGTAAAAGTTATTAAAATAACGCTTGCATTCACACAATGAAATACACATTTTTAATTTTACATTAATTTACTAAATAAAGCCTGATGTATTGAAAAAAAAGCTTTTCCAGTGGAATTCATTTTTTATGCATACGATTATTGCCGAACACGGCTCGATATCTAACTCATTTGTACCAAACATGTTAGTGACTTCAATCCATGGCGACGATATATTTATAAGAAAATGTAACAGTTTACAGCTAATTGAGTTACTAATTGACTATTTTTTTTTTTAATCTAAATGCATAATAGCGCAAAATTTTAATCCCAATTTGAAAAATGCTTTTTTGCTTATACAGGGTTCAGATGGATACAAGCATAGCTAATTAAAAATTTTACCTATGTAATGATATTTAAAATCAATGATATTGAATGAATTGAAAGGTTATTGAACTTAACTGTGTCATGTACTCGTATGTTGTGATGTTTGAGAAACTTGAGTGAAGATTGTGATTATTATTTTTAAAATAGCGTCTATCACAGGTATTGTTTCAATGTGCCATTTAAATATTTTTGTCAATTTTGAATCTATGCCGCATTTTAAAAACGATCAATTAAAGTATTTGTAACTAATATCGATGTATTATTTTGTTATAACCTTAACACTAAAACACTGATTGAATTTTTCCAGGTGGTGCATTATTTGTAAATATGGTGATAAATTTATCTATTAGATTTCGAAGATAAATAAATCAGAATTTCACCAAATAGTTGACTGAAATACCACGTTTATGTCACCATGCTCGCACTTACCAATTGCTAGAATCTGACTCGTGTGTGATTGTGAATACATTATTTCACATGAATACTTAAGAAAAATGAAGGCAATGGGATAGAAATAAAAGTATTTTTTTCATTTTAATATATAATAATATGTATTTACAATTTACAATTCATTAAATAATTTACAATTTTTATTTGAATAGCGGGTGTGGCCGACGCTGTAGATGTAATTAGAGAAATTTATAGACAATTCTACTTTCCCAAACACGTCAATTCAATGAGATTTATATTTTGTAAATAAAAGAGACGTGTCCATGTTCTTGACTAGATAATATATTTGACGAGTCATATTACGTTCACCTTGTATGCGAAGCTAATCCAATTTTTATTAGTCAGTTGGAAACCCAGTTCTTACAAATCTGGATTCAAAATTGTGAAAAAATGTGAGGTTATCTTATGTAAATACCACAAAAATAAAGGATGAATAATTAATTTTCAAACATTTATTCTCAATTCCACTTTTCAGAGTATGTTCACACAATTAGAAATTCAAATAAGGCTATGTTAACTATGAAAGTGTTTCCATCAATGCAATATTTTTATATTTACAAAGTGATATTGAGAATTAATATATATATACATGTTTAAGGTGAATCCCACATTTTTCCATTGCATTCTTTGTAATTGGAATGATTTAGATAAAAAGAAAATTGATGTAATGTTATATCGCATGGATATTCAGGCACCCAACAAATTACTCAAGTTTTGAAAAACAGGCAAAAAATATAATTTCTGAGGGAAAATTTTAAATAATGTGATTCGTTGAGCACTTATGACATGCTGATATCTAAAATGCTGATGTTGATGGATAGCAAATATTCAGCATTAGTGATTATTATTTAACTACTAAAAACACATACTGTTTTTTATATTGGCTCATTTTCTTCTCAATCATAGTAAAAAGTATCGAGAAAAGATATAATAAATTCTGAATTCATTGCATGCACAATTTCAATTATTCAATTTGACTTTTATATTTTTATAACTGGCAGTGAACAAAAAAATATAAGTGTGTTACATTTAGACTTTGTATGACATCAGACATCACAGTTAAAACACCCTATCCTTCAAAAATCCCTAATTTAAATGAGGATGAGATCACGAGACCGAGAAGGACACTCAAATGCGGTATTACGCATTATGGTATTAGACTAACTATAAAATTATCTACTATTTTACTATCTTAAAATTACAGGCATCTTAGTACGGATAAATTTTCTGTCTATATTGATAATGTGAAGTAAAATTAAGTGATGAAATAGAGGGAATGACTCATAACTCAATAGAAATGATGATTTGCTGTTCCTAATAACGTAAAAATAATAAAAACTGAAGAACAATTCGATGTATTAGTTGGAAACAGTAATCGAACCAGCTCGATATACATTAATGAGTTCATTAGTCGTATATTACACATGAATTAATTATTTGCATTCTCACTGAATGATAACATCAAATGGCTAATTCTTATCTTCGACTAAGGATAATTAATGAAAAATTTTGTATATCAGGGTTTAGGTTTATCATGTATACAGATATTGTATGGAATAAATACTGACAAAATTTGCAAGACTTCTTTCTATCTCATGTGGTTAAGATAATCATAACAGTTTCAAAAATACTATATTACAGTAATACATTTGTAATATGATAGTTTAAAAGAATGATTTATTTTTCATGAACAAATTTCTAATAATTGGTAATAAACTTCTTCAATAAAAAAAAAAAAAATGTGCAAATCCAATGTCTGTCAGTTGACATCTCTATGTTCACTCACTGTTTACTGTTTCCACCTTTGTCCAATATTTTAAATAAGGAATTATTCTTCTTTTTGGTTTGTAACTCAATAATAATAATTAATATTAATAAATCGATGAGTTATAACATGAAACTTAACGCATGAAGTGTTGGAATCATTTCTATTGAATTAGAGTCAGATCTACTGCACACGGGTGAGACTTTGGCTACGAAAAGGGTAGAATAGTCGCACGGGGCACGCAGCGCATACAAGGTGACGGATCTCGTTGAACAGACGCTGTGGCGACTCTCGGCTGAGTTAAGTCATCGACGATCGAACAGTGATCGCGATTACGCACACCTTAGATAAATAATATTTGCCTCACACCTTACTTACTACTAAAACCAGAGTCTTGTAGCTCTCTTAACAAATAAAAGTACATTTATGGAAAAACAATGTAAACCTGATGATAATAAATTGTATATCTATAGAAAAAATCTGCAGGGATTGCTGACCTTGCAGATTTTTCTCTCATTAATGGCATTATTTGGTCACAAAATTTTGTAATTAGTACGATTAAAAAATAATATCTGCAGGTAGTTTAAAAAAATATACTAAACATATTCAGGTGTTCGGACTTTTTAATGACAGGGTTCCGCCGGCGGAAGAACAACCTCCCGTCGGTCATATTATTACTTTTATAATAATTGTATTCTCTAACATAACATTTAATATTTTGCACATTGTTTTATTACCATTTAAACATCTCGACAGCAAATTTTTTCAAAGCATTCAAAAAGACGAATATAAAATATTCAAAGTCAAATAATTAAATTCTTTCAGTATTATCAGGCTTCCAGGAAAAAGTGATGCAAGTTTCCCGTTCCATTAACTATTGATATGGGAAAAACGGTCGCCCGTAGAATCATTTTTTGGCAACAAATATTTGGTTAATAAATTTTATCTGTACATAACTTAATTATTCATAATAATATTTGTCTAAGAACGTATCTTAATCAAAAAGGATTAAAATATGTACGTTCGATCAATTCTAACATGCAATATTCAACATATAACATCAATTCTTTTTTAAAACTCCATCAAATTAGTAATAATAATTATATTTTCTTCTACGAAAGTTCTATCGCCTTCCAAGTCTAATGAGTAAACAATGAGAGAAACCTGATCATACTGATTACATTTAATTAATTGTTTGAAACTTTAAGCCGTTTTTCTCAATAAATTCAGGTTTGATGACCCATTTTAAATATCTAATTCAAAATTAATATAATAAATTGGAACTTTTTTTTGAAAAATAAAACAAATCGCTAAACCTAAAAATGAAGTAAATTGATAATACTATATCGGCATTATTCAAACAATCTCGATCATACTTTAACTTTAGTCAAAATCATAAAACACGCTGTCATTTTTTGCATTAAATCCTTTTGTTCGACACATACTACAGTGAATACATTTATGTTTCGTGAATATTTAAGTAAACAAACGACCAATCAGTGCACAATTCCATTAAGTTTTATGAGACTTAAACTCGTGTCCAAATCAAAATTAATAAAGCTGAATCCAATTTGTTCCTTGATTATTTTATTTTATATACTTATTCATCATCTCTAGATTTATTCAGAAATCTCATTATGTATTTTAGTTTTCAGGCAGATTTTAATAAAAATTTTGAGAAGTTAAAAATTATTAATGATTACAATGCGAAAGTCTTTGAATATATATCCTTGTAATGAATGTTGCTCTTATTTCAAAAACACTGATAGTAGGAGAGATTCATACTTAAATGTTATTGGTAGTCCATTCATGCAATCTCCAATAAAAAACTATTGTATCTACATATAATACTAAAATATATAATGATAGTCATGAAGGGAGAATGGATCCTCTTGTGCTTATATGTAGATATTTTGTGTCAAACATTCTGAACTATTCAGAAATATTTCAAACAAAACAAAGTCTTGAAATATTAAAATTTAACTGTAATAAATAATATAACTCAGGGGCGTTTAATTGGTTTAAAATATTTTCAAAAGATATTGAAAGCCAATATTATTTTTATTTTGACAAAAAAAGGAACCTATAGCACTGACATGGCCGTGTGTTTAGTCAAAGATCGGGTAAAATTTGGGAAAAACATAAATACTGATAACTTGGCCTTTTACTTGATATTTTTTTGATGGATATTTCTGATAGTGAAGTAATTATTCATTTTGACACTCTTCAATAAATTTTTGAGTCTTAAAAAATGAATGGGTCTGTAAACTGTAAGAAGATTTGCATCCAAATCACCGTTTATAAAATTTTACTGTATATGAATTTATACATGCAAATAAGAATTGTTACCATCAGTAAATTTCATAAAATATTATTCACTCAATGTTTTCAACTGCTACAGTTTTAATTAGTTTCATTTAAGATTACAAAATTACAGTTATCATGTTTATCCCAAATCACATTAGTATGAAATGCGAGAGAAATATTGTTGATTTAGAGCGGGGCGGAAGAAGAAAGATAACAGAAAACAATTAATTTATCAATAAGTTTATCATGGGTACGGAACGGAAGGCGTATCGCCTCTTTGTACGACAGGGCAAATCTGCACGCCCGCTTTGCACTTTACGTTTCTCTCCTCTCTGGCGTCCGGGGACAATCTCCGCCATTTGCTTCCGGGAAAATTACAAGAGATCTATCTTCCTTGCCGTCCTAATGGCCGTGGGACATTCTCTTCAAGGAAAAGGACCGATGACCTCGGACGGCGCAAGGGCGAGAGAGAAGAGAGAGAGAGAACAAGAGAGCGGGCCTACACAATCTTGATGTGCGAGAGCGAGAGGGTGGTGGCGCTGGCAGATAGGGCGACACCCGAGTCACCGGACCCACTCTGCACAGAGGAGCGGTCGCTCTGGTCCGTATCGCTCTGGTTTGACGTGTAGCCGATGACGTCCACTTCGTCTGAAACAATATAAATTAAAACATTATTAACAATTTGAATAGGAGATAATTAATCAAGAAAGTGTTTTACAAATTTAATCTAATACAATTTCAAAGCATTTTTCATAAAAGCTTTCCAATAGAGAATTTTTCATATACATACATAATACCATATCCGCTACAGATATAGAGTATATAGCACTTGACAAATTACTTCTCCATGAGGATTTTTTGTCAGCCAACCATCGCTTAACCCATCCCAAAGTACCAAAGCGTGAGCGGTTACCAACTTGGTCGCAGTGGTGATGCATATTTTTGATTTGTTTTACCCCAATAGATTGACCAATATCGACAATTATATTCAAAAAATCATTGATTCACTTTACATAGACTATGAATAACTTTCATAAAACCACACCAATTCAATTTTATAGTCATGAGCCAATCGGATATTTTAAAAGGAAGAAAACCACATTAAAAATTTGAGGTCGAACCGAAAATTGAGTTTGCAGAATATCAAGTTTAAAAAAAAAATCTCGATGTAAATAAACATTTCTCAGGGCATAAAGAAAGAAGGGAAGGAAAAGTAAGAGAAATATCCATTGTTCCTCACACTGCGGGTAGAGATCGGTAGATTGGCGGAGCGGCGATAAATTGAGAAAAAGTATGCGAGGCAGAAAAAAATGTGCCCGCGAGAGAGAAAGAGGAAGGGTAAATAAAATAAATCCCGATTGTCATTCATGCGAAAGGATATATTTCCCCCTTTACAGAGAGGGGATAAGACGGCGGATCCCGGGGACGGCCGGGACTTTGGCTTCACGGTCAGGCCTAAGCTTGAAATCCTAAATCCATTTTTACATCGGGGCCGGCCGCCGCGCGAGGGATTTTGTTTGACCACTCCGCTCCCGAGTAATACAGGATATTTCCAAATAGTTTTTCATATTTTCATTTTCATCCCTAGAGCATACGCATTCACGTAAATGTATGTTTTGTGTATGCTAAATGTATCAGTTTTATATCGCCGGTCACGAGGTATCACGCTCAGAAATCCCCTACAGATGTATTGATAAATTAACAATATCAAAGGTCGTGTAGTACTTTTGTCGAGTTGCAGCGACATTACTTCAGAAACATTACGCATTGAAAGCAGAAAGAATAATAGAAGACATCGTATAATTTTAACTTTAAAAACGAGAGGTCGTACAAATAATATATACCCGTCACAGAGGTGAACAATAATTATCAAATAACTATGCTATGGGCTATGCTATGCCAACCATCAATCGATAAAGATACAAATTTCTATACAAAACACGATATTTTCTAAGGAGCGAAGGTATTTTTATGTTGGTATTAAGCCTTTACCGGGATTAAATGGACCCATCAAAAAACCTTTGTTGCCCATCCGCCATGCAATGTTATGACGTGGTGCAAAATATCAAATGTACTTTTTTTATTTAGTGATACGTAATCAAACAGCGGATGATGGTATGCATTACAATTTATGTGATACAATCATTCATCGTATTTATATATTATAATACAACAGTGCATTATGTACCGTGTGACAATAAATGTGAAAAGAAATTAAAAATCGCATACAAATATATCAGATGTTTCACTGTATATAATTACATATAATATAAAATTACAATATATTACGTAAACGTATAATATACAGAAGGAAAAATATATAATTCGTACACGTCAGTATTATCAAGTGCAACAATTAAAATGAATATGTCTCGTCTTCGTTTGGATATTGCAAGAAAAATGAGAGAGGTTATCAGTGACCGGAGAGTGCTGCTAGTTATAGCGTTTTTGTAGCGATACGATGTTATTTCACATTCACCCCTATTTTAATACGGCCACAACTTATGTGGGGTACAATAATTAAAACAATAACTGATACAAAAACGATTGAGACATGGTAGTAGCAACTTTTCATTGACAATGTCGGTATTTTGTTACATATTTATACAGAAAACGTATTTAATATGCGAAGAGAAAATGCCATCAAGATTTTTTTTCCATTGGCCAAGTATGTTAGTTTTGAAAATGGTGTGTCACCATTATAAACGAGTAAAGTTATAATTCGGTAAGAATTAAAAAAAAAGAACTGTCAAGACATTGCGGGAGTAATGACTCTTTTCTTAATTTTCTTAGATCAAACTTTTTTCAGGACCTGCAAAACTATAAGAAAATTAGCAGTTACGATATTTGATGAATTAATCATGTTGAAAACAATCTTCCCCGAGGGCAAAGGAGTGTAAATTTGAATTGAAATTATTTTTCTAACCCATAACTTCAGTCGGCAGTATCAATTTCAATCAAAGTAAAAACTTTACTGGTATTAGATTTTAATCGTTTTGGAGCGTATTTTAATAACTAAATCTTACACATTACATCTATCATTACGCAGCTGATATCTTATATAGATAATACTTACACGATATTTGAGTGTTACTTGTTGCATGGGTACCGTCGTTATTGAACGAATCTAATTTAGTAGAAATGAGACAGGGAGAGAACTATGAAGACGCCTGTGCAATTATTTGCTGCCATCACACGCAAGTGTCTATATATCTAATATTTTTGATGTAATTGATAACGATCTGTGTTTTTTTTTTGAGTTATGGTCATCTCGGCCCGGCAGCGGGAGCGACGTGTATACCGGCATTGTGTCGTGCGCCGTATCAGCATGTAGCGATCGGCGAATCAGTTTGAAAAGTCGGTCGCGTGATTCGGGCCGATCAGGGTCGGCACTCACGCACTGCCACCTTCCCCGGGGGGCGTTATCTAATCCTTTAAGTGCCGTTCGATAGTTCGCGCACGACAGCGCCCGAGCGCTCCATGGAATGGTCGCATTACATCAAAGGACCTGATCTTTGAGAGACGGCGAATCGAAATAGACCACCCGAAAATCTTATTCGCAAGATGCGAGACAAATCGATAAAGGATGACAAAAACTTCCAAATAGCAAAGAAAACATATAAATTCTCGGTTTTATAAAAACTTGGCTGATCAAAATGTCAAAATTCGTTCGATAAGATAATCGGAAATTTCGGTCTGAGAAAACTTTGCTTGGTGTTATCAATAAAACGTTCTTACATCAAAGTGGGAAAATAAAAAGCGGGTCCGAGCTAATCAGTTCAGCAGTCAATTTAAGCTAATGATTGTGAGCGAAAGGGCCCTCAAATCGATCAAAGTTTTGTTTTTGGGGCAACAGGTCTTGCTATGCCCAAGAGAATTTCTCGCTTCGATTGAAAACTGTCTCGAGATGGGATTTATTTGAGTCGGGTAGTTTCGTGTAATACGGATAATGTAGGGCCACAACATAGCGTCCTCGTTATCGGACGATTCACAAAAGAATAATCGAACGGGCGATATACGCGGGCCGATCTCCGGAATTGAGTGCCGACAAAAACATATTTCAGGTATCCTATTGCGGAGACGCGGCGGGGGTCAAGATTTCCCAGGGGCATTGTGTAGCGAGCGTTCTTGATATATTTTACAACCAAAAAATTGACCCAAAATTATCAAGATAATATTTCGTTTCCATTATCATCCGTCATCATCTAATATTATTACGCTACACATTAACGCTACGAAAATCGCTATAACATTATAGAAATAACTCATACTTCTAACACGAATCCACATTCAAAATTATTTGAAACCTTCTTCTTTGTATGAAAACTGAACAGTTGTGTGTTTAAATCAATTTTTATCAGCAAGTCGATGGTATTTATAATGTGCGCTAAAACATCACGGTGTCGACCACTAAAGTCAGCAGCAAAAAAAATCATTTTGATTTGATCGGCAGATTTTGTAATAAGCTACTGGCGTCCTATCCTGCACCGAAGGCTGACGCTGAAATCTGAAGAGAAATCAAGGAAGTAGCGACTAGTCGGTGGAGTATTTACATCTTGCACATTACTCTTCGATTTGCTTTCATTTCCCGGTTGATAGCCGCGATCTTCCGAGTTCGGAAGTGAACGTAATGTGTTCTTTAAGATAGATGGATTTCGGCTATTATTTCAAACTATTTTATTTCTAAGCACAGTTTAGGTAAAAGTCTATATTTAAAAGAAATCTATTGGTCTATTAGGGATGTTTTTTTCATTCAACAACGGAAATATCTACGGCCGCAAATAATACGATTTTTTTCTAGCAAGCGATACGCAATGAATTATAATTAATGCGTATTATTATTTTGATAATTTAAGTAAATATAGTGACACTATAAAAGTCTAGCGATAAGAGGTCGTTGAACCCACATCGCGCAGCGTTATATCAATTGCAAACAATACAAGAGAAGATTTTATGTTACAAACAATAGCAGATAAATATTATGTAAACATGATATTTAGAAAAAAATCATGTTCAAAAAATATATTACACGCACTTCACACGCGATAGTTCAATACGTCAACATGTTAACTTATCGACCACAACTGCGTTTACTACTGTTTAAATCATAAAATTGAGCATAGTGAACGAAAATCTCGTATGATAGTATGGAAGTATGTTTATATTGGGCAATTATTAAAATAATCCCATACAGATTTATTAACCACAAAAAATCAGATTAACTCGAGTTCGACGTAAAAAGTACAAACTAGCTTATCCCCCAAGTATTCCCTGATCGATATTTAAATTTGTATTTAAATCATCACGATTACAAATGTAGTGAAATACCTGCTGTATTAATAATACATGGCAAACTACCGAATAAAAAATACATATCTATTCTTTGTTATAAATGTATTTTGAATATTAAATATATATATAAGTGAGCTCTCCAAATAATTTTCAATAAACCCACTATCAATAATGCCTTAATTATGAATTATTTTTGCCCTGCCATCCAATATCACAATTTTTAATAACGGGTTCCGGCGTAAAATACAAAATATATATATTTAGTATTTAGTACTATTCATGTATCAACTTGTAAAAACGTGTGGATCGGAAATGTTTTTTATACGACTACTATTATATAAGCAAGTAAATTGTATGAAATGTATTCGAATTCGGAGGCATTGTTTCGCTCTGGTTTCAGAGTAGTGCGTACCGCACTCCGTAACGTGACCATATTTTCACGTACAACAAAAGTGAAGTGGTAAAATTTTATCACGTATCGCGCTGTTCCGTACGTCCGGATTTAAATATCACACGGAATGGAATGTGTACACTTTTAAGGATTTATCAAAACGTTTTCATAAATAGATAACAGTGGCAGATCTGAGAACGGTGTGATTACATATTAGGAATCAGATAGCGGTGAAGGCAGGTCAAGGATGACACGGTAAAAAGACAGATCTAGAGTCTCGGGTGGGAGACCTTAGAGATTTTTATGGAGGAGTAGTATTCTCAATTGGAGAATGTCCACTAAACGATGTGACCATGGCATTAACATTGATTATGTAATTGACATAAGGATCAACTTACCGGATTCTGAGATGGAATTGGGTTCGGCGCACCGGCTGGCGGATCCGCTGGATGCGCTGAGCCCGCTGGAGACAGAGCCGTTCGACGAGGCGCTGCACGCGCTGGACGCCTCCGAGCACTCGGATAGCGAGCGCCGCTGCAGCGCGAGGCTCGTCTGCGCGCGGAACCGGTGAGCGCCTCGTTCCCGCGCCATCGCAGGCAGGGCCAACGGCGAGGGGACAGGCAGGGGCAGGGCGAGGGGGTGAGCGCGTTCCAGCCGCGCCAACCTCCGTCGTAGGTACCGCTGCTTCCGTGCCAGCGTCTCTCGATACGCACCGTGACGCTTTTCTCTTTCTTCCAGGTTCTGTCAAAAAATGCATTTTTAGTCCACTTTCCCCATTGACGCTCTGGACTAGTCTAATTAAATGAACGAAACAGTCAGTTATTAAGGAAACTAACCACGATAACGATATGTTTCCCCAGCCGTATACCAAATGGTGATCGATAATGTTCACACGTTGTTTACGTTCATGAATAAGAGTATAATAAAAAAACCCAAAACCGTTTAAACAGTAAAATAAAAATATGAAAAAACGGAACTTTCACTACAATCATCTATCTATTGTTATGAGATACCACGAAAAAATTGAACCGTTTGGAATTTTTCTTTGCAATCGCCACAATGTTACCTACCCCTACAATAATGTCCTTGTGTAGTACTACTAGTATGAGGTATAAATTACTTTATATCTGACTTAAGCGGTGTCCATGTGCAGTTAAAGTTTACACTGTACTCTTCTTATTATGATAATGTGATAGTTTCAAAGTCTAAGCAGAGCCAGCTTAAACCGTTAAAGTAATTCGGCGTCATTGATATTACAATTAAGTAAAATTGTACCACCTTATGTAAATTCGAACATATTTTACCAAGAATATTTCTCTGCAGTATTTGTTCTGTAATAATCACTAAACCGTGAGAATTTCAGTCTGCAGATTACGGCGAAATTACATTCAGTGTTATCCACACAAATAATTATTGTAGGACTAAGTTTTACATATTCGAGTATAAAAATGATTATGATAATTTATTCTTGATAGTATTCATTATGCTAGTATAAAGCGTCTGCCTAAAAGTTTTCGGCCGTTCGTATATAACGAATGTACACAAATATATTCATGTCTATATTTCATAGTCGCCTTTCTTTTGTTTTGGCGACATCTTTTATTCAACAAGCTCGAAATTTATAAATACAGACGAAAACTCCGACGTGACGTTTAACGTTGACTCATAAAATGTGAAAAGAAAAAATATTGTATCAACCCTTGTATTCTAGTCAAAGCACTACATTAAACATTCTCTTGAAAGAGTTGCGAGAGTTGCGACTTGAAAGCGAGCAAAGATGCCGTCATAGCGTCGAAATTTATACTAATACATAGCGCAAAAAATATTTCAAAGAATGCAAAATTTATTTGTACTAAATATCCTAATATGGGAAGTGAACAAAAAATTGCAAATAAACACAAATAAGATAGTTGTCTTAGTTGGGGGTTTCTTGGTGAATACGTGCCATGAATACTCCTGGTGGAATAGTTTGCGTCAGCATAAATAAATAAATTAAAAAATCACATTATTTTAGAAAAAAATATGTGCTTAGTAGTAATCAAAGTAAGCTTGAAAAATCTCTTATAAAAATATGTGTATAGAAATTTTTCAATTATAACACAGTGTGTACAGTGTACATGGATAGTGGAATCTCTTTTGGTTGTATTTCTAAAAGCACAGAAAACATTTTGAAACGAGTATTTGTATTTAGTTCTTGACCTAGCACTGGAGCGTCACATGAAGTAACTATTACCAGTGTGTTGATACCTTGTTTACGCCTCTGATGAATTCATTGAAATATATTCAAATCCCGACATCGATACGGCTTTGCGAAATGTCCATAAAAATCTAAATAAAATTAGCCAACGCTACCGATATTGAATTTTTCGTAAAGACTTTCCAATATAGATTTCTACTAATTTCGTCTCCCGAATAATACGTAATAAGCATTACGTTATGCTAAGCTCGTAGTATATTGTATCCCAATTTTGAAATCTGTTTATACAGGGCCGCAGAGGGGTTTTAAGCTGTATCCTTGCGCCGCGGGATATTTTATATATTGTATGTCTGAATTTACCCCTTCAACGTAATATCGAGATCCACCTCTGTCTGTCCCTTGTCTCTATCAATTAAATTCCGAAGAGATTTATCTAAAATAAAATATTATAAAAAAGGGCTAAAAATATCTTTGGAAATTGTGACTGAACCTAATTATCCTTTGTTGAATTTTGTACACAATAATCAATTATATTAATTTATAAAATACCTTTCTCGGTAACTAATGCGATTATTATATCGTACTAATAACTTTTTTCTCGTATAATGAAAATATTTTGTCATTTTCGCAGTCACAGGGATAAATATAATAAATAGTTTTAATGAGGTAATTTAAATATAAAACCTGCTAATGTACACTATAATTGTTACAAAAATACAAATGATTAGATTTTTAGCTGTGATATTATCATCATTCGCATTCTAAAGCCACTGAAATAATAAAAAATAAACATTGAAACGTTAATAAACAGTCCAACGGTAATAGAATAATAACCGAATAACACACACGCACAGCGAGATATGCGATTACAATCTCTTGTTTAATTTACAGCAGGTAGGGGGAGTCCCGGAAATAATTTAAGGGACACAGTAGACATTAAAACGATTTCGTATCGCATTATCGCGGTTTATCACAGTTTACCCCGTGCGGGGAATTCGGTATTGCATCAACAACACAACGGTGAGAAATAATAATAGGGAAAATTACATAACAAACGTCACAACATGTGTTATTATTTGGTTCAACTATTATACCAGAACGAATGTTAGTCCACAATTAATAAATCGCGGTCGAATTTCAACCATTGCTTATGTTTTTACAGATTAACATGAGCGTAACCAGTGTTTAAATTAAACATCGAAAAGCCTTTTCCTATGTTTTATCTGTCATGAATTACTATTATTACGTACGACAGATTTTGTAAGCAAGAAGTTTTAAATAAAAGTCTATTACACGAAAAATTGAAAAGAAAGCCCCTACGCGCAACATCTGTATGTTAAATGTATGAAATGAAAACTGGCATATTGTACTATTACAATAATAGACAGTTTTCCATGGCAAACTAAGAATCGATTTATAAAGACATTTTAGATACCTCAAAAATCCCTGGAGTAGTAGAAATCGACATAAATTTATATGTTTGTATCAAAATTGAGTTATTATTTGTTTGCTTGAATCCATTTTACAAAGGGTGAATAATCGTACAACAATTTGTTATAATTGTACATATAAATAAGTCGATAACTACTTCAACTTATTTAAAATTCTATGTGTACATCTTCTTATATGGATAACGAAGTGAGCGGGATCGCACTACTAATGAAGTAATTTCGTAAAGTTTTTTTTTTAACCATGCTCGCTCCCAACATGGAACATATGGATCTACACAGTATGAAGATATCCACTCCGAAAGAGGAGTATATGGATC
>JAGVSQ010003289.1:0-22015 GCA_022683975.1 Rhyacophila evoluta | reverse complement strand
CCTTTGTCAATGTTTTTTACTAAAAAATATTTAGCACATTCTTATATTTATGTGTAAAATAAGTAAAAATTATTATCAATTCTTTTAAATGTAATATTATCATTAAGTTCCGTCTGTATTGATTATAGAAAATAATGTGCGATTTATTCGTATGATATATTATGGCTATGTAAAGTAAAATAATTTGAAAGCAATTTTACTTTAATTTTAAAGATTATTTAGTTGGACGTGTATCTGAGACATTCTGTGCTTGGAAATATGTATGTAGGTAACGGGTATACCTTAGTCCAATTCAAAAAATACTTCCATTGCCTCTTTGCTACAAATTTATACCTATGAATAATAAATTACGTTAGTAGGACGTGTGTGGGCAGACCGAAGCATATATTGACCCTTGTTTTACAGTATATCACCGATTTTCGTATTATTTTCATGGGCAGAACAAAACAAAACTGTATCTCGGTCGTAGGAATGAAAGGTTACACTACTGGGTAGGAAACGTTGTAAATATAAAGCATCTAAAAGAAAATTCGGAAAGCCATGAGGAAACTTGAAAATATGATGGACGAAACGCAAAACATTTATTTCGATATATATCATAAAACAATTGTCCATACAACCAGCAAGAGCAAACGTTTAAAAACACACATATTATATTGGTTATTTTTCAAAATCGATGTATTGATTTTAATGTGTCTGACATATTATTTGTATTCGGTTCAACCAAAATGTCACCACTTTTATTCGGGCTAAAAATGCTGGAAATAAAGTCTCAATTCGGTCACATTCTATATACTGCAATAAATTATTTATGATTATGTTGTTTCTGTATTATATATTTAATTATAATATGGGTTTTTAAATTTATAAAAAAAGTCTAATAAACAAAATATGACTACAATACATAGAATGATAGTAAAATAATCGATAGCTTGACAAGCGTCTTAAATATTTAAAAATAAACAATAAATTACAGGTTAGGGTACGTTCCGAAATTTTAATACTATTAGTCAATTAAAAGCTGTCTTAATAAGGTAGCGAGTGTCTATTTATTCACAAAAGCTGTTAGAGAATTTAACATTAATGTTGGTTTTGTAACTAACTAAGAGCGAGTTGATATTCATAAATAAACAGTCTGAGGACAGAATGAAGTAAAGGATTTTTGGAACACGCACGCAATATTTTTCGGGTTCATAAATTCAACGTCGAAGTCGGATTTGAATCGTGAACACATAATTCATGTATCGTGTGGATGTGATTTGATTATTTAAAAAGTTTCCTTTGTATGGGCGTATTTAGTTAAGCCTCCGAGCATTTGGATTGTAGAATGTAGACACTAAGCAATTATTTACTGCAAATGAACGGTTACTGATTCAGAATAATATTATAATTTTCATTGCAAAGAATGCGCAATATTTCAATAGCAATAAAATTAAATATGTAAGCTTTATAATACAATTAAATTAACATTTTTAAAAAAGTAAAATATTAAATTACTAACTTTTCAAAAGTAATCTTTTCGATTGAATATTTTTAGAATAGAGTTCTACCATAGCAATCTTAATGATATACCAGATCACTTCAAGGGGATCTTCTTCAAGCCAATTAGATTTTAGGATCCAAAAGGAATTTGTTGGAGCTACGGAATGCTGGCATAGTCTAAGATGGTGTAATAGTGTGAGGGTAACAATTCTGGGGGCGGTGCGTGGTGTTTATAGATCTAGGAGGTGGACGTGAAGGAAGAAGTATTTTTACGCAATAAGTATATTTTTCAAAATATACTACTAATATTGCACATGCCATTTTGAAAGAGAAAATACGTTTTGTGCTTTTGTTTGATGACTTAAAACTTGTTTAGCGTTATTTTTAATGTATAATTAATACTATAGAGGTTTGTAGTATTATAATATATATGTGGCAAATTAAAAAAAAAATCATCGCAAACTGTTGTTCGAAATAAAAAATAGTAATTCCCGCTAATATGCCATATCTAAAAAATACCTGTATGTTTATTCGATTATAATATAAAATAGATTCTTGTGATAGAATGGACATGAAATTATTTTTTTATTTATCGATTTGTATTAAATTTCTGTATTTTTTGTTACTTGTTCTCTGTTCATATTTAGTTTTTATTTTAAGTGTCAATTTGTGTGTGTACTTTGATAAAACTGTGATTGCAAAAATAAATACATATGTTTACATTCGTACGTCGTAAGGCGACAATTCTATCGTAAGTTGAAGAATACCTGTATAAATCAGTGGGTGATTTAATATTATTTGTTAATATAATATGCAAATAGTATTTTTGATTAGACATTTTCAAAAGAAACTAATTCAGTAAAAAGCGGTGTATAATTTTCCACTGTTATGACGACGTCGAGACATTCAAATTAGTAAAAAAAACAACTTTTTTCAAGTATAATATTCCATATTTTTTTTTTATTGTGTATGACAAATGTAACCAGCAAAAATATCATTGGATTCACGCCAACAATAGTATTACTTGTTCCCACAATATGTACTTCGTATTCTAGTAAGTAAGTACATACTTATTTATATTTATATTTTTCTTGGTTCGTACAAAGTCTTTTTAATACACGAGTATCAATAACCACCGAAGCTTTTCGATAGAACGCTTGGAAATATAACGACCCATTTGAAGTACTTTAAATTTTTTTAAACTAATGTTATGTGTATACCACTATAAAGAAACTATAAAGATTCAAGCAACAGAAAAAACAAGACGAAGTGCTAATTAAAGTGGTTTATACGTAAAGAGATTACAGTATTTAATATATTTGTACCATATAAATAAAATATTAGAGCAACATTGCACATATTGCCGTTGAGCTGTTGAAATCTCCCAACCTTAAAAAAATGCAGGTGAGTGAAAAAACATCGTTTGGTAATACTATGAAATGTTATATTGTAGGTTTTATTTAAAATTATATTTTAATTTAGGTGTAAGGTACATTGGAGGCTTTACGAAAATGTGTGATCTAATGTGAAGAAACAGAAAATGCAATAATATCGTTATGAAAAAAATATCATATCGCTGGTTTTAGCAGCTCAACGAGGATATATTAGACTCTAAAATGACATTCATTACATTTTATTTAAGATATTATTATTAATTCAAATTGTCAATTAAAGTAAAATTAAATATGTGAAATTCGTATATTTTAAACAATCCTTGCTTTCCAATAGTGCAACAGCTAGAGTTGATCCTTCGATTCGACTTATTCTTATTATTTTTTCAAAGCTTTGAATATATTTATAAATATTGTATGTATCGCTTGTATAAGAAAAATTAACGCAATTTGTACAAGTTATCTGAATTGCAAAATAAAAGCTTATGTCCGTATACTACATTTTCAGATATTTTTTATTTAATATTAATTTTTATAATTAATTAATAAAACAATTACTTCTAAACATTTTTGTAATAATGCATTTATTAACAAACTAATGTTGTTACCAGATCATAAATTATAACTAAATTAAAATAAATCGTTACTGAGGCTCTAAGTTGAACTAGATTAAGGATAAATATTATAGAAGTAATTATTTTAAGGGCAAATTGATTACTACAAAAATCGCGGCCCGCAGTTTCGAAGTCGCTGGATACTGAAGTCTGTTGTCACGCCCCCGACAGCTTCTTACTTAACTTACTTCCCAAACCACACAGCCACTAACAATACAAATGAATGAAAATAAAACAAACTTTTTTCAATAGAGAAAATATTTTTTATCTCGGTACGCCATCTATGGAACAACAAAAAAACTCTGAATTGCTCCCGAGACAGGGGTCCTTTTCAGTGATAGAAAACGTTTCAGGGGCTTGTATTGTCATAAATCCTATTTTATGAGTAAACATATTTGCACTTACATTGAATTACAAAAAAAAAAATCATTTTAATGCTACATAATGAAAATAGTGACATAGTAAAATATATCCCTATTATTGCTATTTTCGTAATACTTTATAACGAAATGAAATAGTATTTGTATGTAAATGAAGTGTGGCGGCTCTATAATCATAGCACGAGTACCTTCTGGAGTGTAATAAACGAGGTCTTGTCGACCAAAACTATATTAAAATCTGACGATATTCATACGCATAAACCCATCGTTTATTGCTTTTTGAGTATACCCCACGCAATATCACAGTTAGTAAATTGTGTCATCGTTACTACAATATATCAACGGTCTATTCCTTAGTTGAATACACATACATAAGAAATGGGGACACGTACAGTCTTAAAGTTGACACAGTGTAGATGTATGTGTCAAACGATTTGTTTTATTAATACGAAAGTTTTGAAATAATATTTTAAACATACACAGTGTACTCTCGATTATTTGGGATAATGCTGGGGAGGAGGGGCATGGGTAATTGAAAAACACGGATAATCTGAACTGTGTTAAATATTGAATAATGGATAATTTATCACTAACGAAGAATTATCATTTGCCAAGCCTGATCACGGGTCGCATTAACGCCCTAATTTTTTTTTTTCTAGAATTTATGTTTTCTTCCTTTTTAGCTCTCTCTCTCGAAAAATTTGTTTACTTTCCTAGATTTTAGTTTTTTTAGCTGTGTCATGTATTATTGCATAACTTCCTTCGTAAAATTATGAAATTTCTCGCGTAAAGTAATGTTTTATATGCTTGGCTAATTTAACATTTCTCTGGTGTTTTACATACATTTATATACTTACAAGTAAATTTTAAATAAACTTTTTTTTATTTTGAATAAAATTAAAAAAAAATAAACAATTTATAATAAATATAATTTCAACATTTGGCACGGATAATTCGTAAACCGATAAACCCGCACCCGAATAAGAGAGAGTGCACTGTATATTATTGATTTATAATCAAATTTTGAGTTCGCATCTGTGATATAATATTATGTCAATAAAAATACATTTGAAACAATGTTACAGTGAAGTTAAGAGTCCTTAGAATTATAACAAACGTTCCGTCTTTTTCCGCTTCCATTTTAAATTAATATTGTGTGATCTATTAATTGTAAAAATTGATATTGATTTATGAATAAAGTATTTTAATGTGTTATTATTTCAGTCGACGTACGTCGTTTTCCAATATAAAATAAAATGTTTACATCAACTGATCGACCGTTGGAATATACTACTTTTTATGCTTATAAAGCTCGTCATATAATTTACATTCATAGCTTGGGGAACCGAGAAATGCCGATGGAAAAAGCGCCTTATGAGTGGAGTTAGAAGGCTTTTTAGGTGTGTAGTTGAAAGTGGATACGGCGACAATCGACCGTAAATAACGCACCTATCGAATAAGTGAAAAGCTTAAAAAGTCTTCCAGTCTCTAAGCTCCGCGTGGAATATGTTAGGCTTGTCGTAAACCCATCAAAATATCCTGGGGATAAATTCCGTCTAATCTTTGAAGCGTTATATATTTATTATATATGAAAATATAGACAATGAATTAACAGGCATGACTGAGCAGTAGCAATTCTACACATTCATAATATTAAACAAAAATCATCTTTATTTTAACGCTGGGAATAATATACAGTTTTATTTTTAAAAGTATTTATATTCATAAGTACTCTTTGTCTGTGATATTATGTCAATTTATAGACTGAATTTGTCGAAAGGTGAAGTTCAGATCCTGAATAATTGTCTTAAACGATAATGATTAATAATTATTGACTAGTGATTGTTGTTCTACCTATTTGTAAATATGTTATGCATATAGAACAATGACAAATGAATTATAAGTTTTCTATGTCTCAATCGGCATTCACATATTTAATAAAAAAAAGAATTGAAGATGAAATTGGAAAAATCTTATTATTGAAAAATTTGCCTGCTGTGCTGTATTTTGTTTGATAAAATCAAAATACATTCAGATATCGATGTTAAACGATTATTAAGCCCGTTATGGATACAATAATTAAAAGATTTCAATTATAGTTAAGATGTTAATAAAACATATAATTTATCTTACTTGGGATCATTCTTTCGTATTTATGGGCAAATAAATACTTGTTCAGATATCCTTCTCTTTATCAATATCTTTCTCAGCGGGTGCTCAGTCGCATTGTAAGATTTCGCTAATCTTTTAGTTATTCGACTTCTACATTGTTTGCTGCAAATTGGCCAATTTATCGCGCATCCTTTTTATGCCATTCGCCCACTCTTTCACTTTATCCACTTACGCGCCGTACCAACATAACCCCCGTATCATAGCAAACTGGATTAGACATATTATGCACACCTTTTCCCTATAATCGAATAAAATCCACACGGAAGTTAATAAAAGTTTCTTCTGAGAGTGTTTTGGTGTAGCGCAAAAAACGAGCAGTCATAAAAAAATCGATCGCTTCTTGCGTGAACCAACTTGCCCGACTTCTTTTTCGCATTGGTGCTTAGGCATGTTTACGTCGATAAAATTCTACAGGTTTCTGCCTCTCGAAGTTGAAATCCATTTTGTAATTTCCTTAAATGTACTTGAAACGAATTTCAATAATAAAAAAAACACATCCAATAAAAGAATTAAATTATTCATATTAATTACATTACTCCACAAATATTTTACCATCAATATTAGAGTATACGGCCGTTATACTTATTTTGACCAATACCACTCTGAAAGTAGTACATATGGAAAGGTATTTAGTCCTGCATTTTTTTAATTCTTATTAGGTAGTTTTCCTGGTGGCCTGGTGGTAAATGCATGCTCTTTATTGTTGCGTGCTTATAAGTTCTCTCGAATAACGAAATTATTTATTAAACCGACTTGTAGTATAAATAAGCTGTGATTACCGTTTATATAGAGTGAACAATCCGTAAGATTGCAAAATAAAAAATAAATGTTGAAAATATAAGTGTTTATACTTTTTTCACAAATTTTATATTGAAATACCAAAATCCATATCACCGATCAAGTTTGTTCAATATGATTTTAGTGATGAATTAAGTATATACTCAGTATGTATTCAGTGACGTTGACTTAGAATTATATTAAATACAAAATCATAATTAATAATAGTTTTTAATAAAATAAAAATATTTTAATTAATTTGATACATACTTTATTTAACAATGGTTAGCTTTAGGGCGTAGATCTGTATATTCGAAACCAAGTAAACAGCTGTCGTCAATATTTGGGTGAAATCGGATAAGTTTGAGATCATATTAGCCAATATGCCGATAAAAATATAAAATGAGGTATTTTTTGATACTTCGCTGTCGACGAAGTTTGTGTATTTTTTTCGTTTTATTAAACAATGTAACTAATATCTACACAATGGTCGCCGTATCAACCACTGACCTTATTTGCACAAGTCTAAGCATTATTAATTAGAGTTTAAATATTGTTAGTAATGTACAGTAGTTTCATGCTGTCATTATGAATTTGTATGAATTTTTAAAAATATATTTTTTCCACGAGAGTATCTATTTAGTTAATGACCACATGTCGTTAGATTTGTAAATTGCTAAATGAGTGTTTTAATGTTACATTTTAATAAGAATTTAATCACACCAATGAGTTAATTTTAATGATTATTAATATCCACCTGCCGTCAGATGTCGTTGATAAACGCAGATTAAGCGGGAAATTAACCACAGACGGGATCAAGTTCCGTCGTTTACTAAGCACGGAATTTATAACTGGTTAGAGATGTTTTATTTATTTTAATAGCGATATCTTGATAAAATCATACGTTACGCCTGGGATTTATGATGGATGTTATGTATAAGTATCCACTTCTTATCTAATAATATAAATAATAATTATATAGCTTTAGAAGCTAACTCAGCTTGCAGTTACTTATTTAAAAAATGTATTAAATTATTTAAAAAGCAACTGGGGGTGACTACTATCTTGGAATGTGTTGGAAGGCAGTGTAGTCGAGGTATCGTAATTCAATATGTCAAAAATGTCATGTTACTAGGCAAGATATCGGAATTTATATGAAGTCTAAAAATCGACTGAAACTTACAGAAAAATAAGACTTAAAATATGGGGCTAGCAACTATAATGTTTATAATAAAATTCCATAAATTAATAGTGATTAGTGATAGTGAAATTGTGACCTACAAGCAAGGCAATAAAATTGTTATTTACGAATAGAGTTTTATTTCTTACGAAATATTCGTCGATAAAACTTTATTGTTATATTATTTTTATAACCCGTTCCTCACGAGAATGTCATAAATGCTTTTTTGGTGACATTTTCTTTACCAGGGTTTTCCCAGCGCTCTGGTCCAACCCTTCTAAAAACGGAGCGCTGTTATACAATTTGACATTGATATTGCTTTATTTTTATGATAAATGCTAATGGAATACCAGTTTGAGTATGATACTCTCACATATATATTTTTTTGAGAAATCGCGAATGTAAAAAGAAAACTTAATTTTCTAGCCAAAATACACAGTACACAGAATATACATATAATGTCAAACCTTTTTTTATATCTACAGCATACCGCAGAGCGCTCGTACAATCAATAAAATGAATCACAAGAATAATAGATTTAAACAAAAGATTAAATGTAAATGAAGAAACTGAACCTTTAATTAGTATTACACAAACGTAATTAATACAAATATATTATGATGTGAAGTGAGTGAGAGTGACCAATATTTCTTTGCAATGAACCAATGTGTTTTTGTTTTATATTTGAAATTATAATTTAACCGTATTAAAAAGTAGTATGAAAGCCATGCATTATATTAAATAATAAACTGAAGATAAAAATTAATAAAACAAGCATGTGAAAGATTTACCGAAGATTCCCTATTCTTGCCTCAGTGACCAGAGTGGTAAGCACGAGAACTTCGGTATCAGAGGTCATGGGTTCAAATCCTGCAGAAGTGGCATATTACCCATATAAAAGTGCGTGTTTGTATACACACTAAGTGAAAGATTCGCTGATAATCCTTTTGAAAAAATAATAATTTTACAAGATAAGGTCGATATCAAAATGCACTCTGTAAACGAATTCGAAAAAAAAACTATTTTGCATGATTTCTGACACATTTTCTAATTAGAATATAAAGTAAATAAGAGGTTATAAAAATGATTGATGCAGAGCGTAAAATTTACTGAGCTCTCCGTAAAACATGTAGTTTACTGAATTCTCCCTACAATGAGTAAGATTAATTCAGGTAAATTCGTCTAATTATTGTTTTATGTGTGCAGAGGTTACAAAAATATCATTAAATGATTCGTTTATGTTTGACGAAATGACGAGATCGATTGATACATAAATTTTCTGTTGGAATGTAGCTCATTTTGTTAGGCGAGAAACTAAATAAATCTGTTGGTAACACGACTAAAAATTGCACTTATTTAACTATTCCCGACTTAACAAAATAAATCAGCTGTTATTAAATTGTTGTCAAGTCGTCGTGTAGATAACGCCACTATTTATTCATCGTTGGTCAATATTAATTCTTTATTGTAAGCCAAAAGTATTTGATCCTTTTACCCTTGTGGTAGTTTTGAATTCTAGTCACGGAGCATCGCTCGCATACATGTTAAACCCGGCCTCCTCTCCCAATGACTGCCCGGCTGCCTGCCTATATTCAATTTTGTACTTTCGCTATAAGAATATAGAAGATAGAGATTTTTCAAATAGATTTGATGGTCGTTTCTAAAATATTCTAATCGTCTCTTTACGTGTATGTGAGTTTTACAGAATACTCAGAGATACAATAAAGACACGTACTGTGTTTCTTATATTTTGAATATAAATTCGACGGTAGGCCGAATTAATAATGAAATATAATTTTACTAGTATTATTTTAAATATGTAACTGAGAATTCACGCAATCGATGTTTAAATGTAGGTTAAGTGTAGTAAGTGTGTTTTTTTATTATAAATTTCAATATATTTCCTACAATAATACTAGATATTTCAACACCAGTTCATTGATTTTAGTTTAAAAGAAAATAATATAAAAAATGAAACTCAAATATTTAGAAAATATTTTGTGAATGTGTAAAAGTTTGATTTCAGTCGTATCGTTGTAGAAAACTAAATGCAGTTTGTTTCGTTTTATTGAGTAAAGTTTCTGTGCGTTTCTTATAACTTTGATTAAACATATGCATATAAAAGATGATCACTGCTTAAAATGTAATTATAATTATATTTTTCTACACTTTCATTTGAAAATTAATTTGAAAGAACAATTGATCGAAAAAAGCTCACTGTAACCATGCAAACAAAAAATATTTGCCAGAGTTTGAAAAATATTCTTAATATATAAAATCCAAACAGTGAAAATAGGTTATGGAACTTCAATAAACACACAAAATCTTAAAACAATGATTACATTTGAATAACCCGTACGAATAAGTACAATTCCAGTGATATTAATATGAACTCGCATTTTCATAATATGAAGTATATATATAATAGATGACGTCACCTAAAAAATGTAATTTGAGTTGAAATCAAAAATTTCTCAAATGCCTATCTTTAATACCTTTGTAATATCATTATCATTATCATTTTCAAATCAGTTCCTCCTTAAAGTTCTATTGAATGATATGATCGGTCTTGATGAGCATGGCATTTGTGAAAAAAATACTAGTAAAAATGTATATGATGGATAAAAGTATTATAGATTGTCTCATTTATGAGTTTAGAGTTATAAAACTTTGAATTATTGAAATTCTTTTATGTAAATGCTGTAATACTTATAACCTCACATTAATATCTTGGCATACGAAATATGTACTGTGAATTTAAAATCAATATTGTATGAAAAAGCATTTTGAATAGATATAAAATACGTAGAGCTTAAAGCTTAGAACAATGTTTACTCGTTTAACGAAATACGAGTGAAGTAATGATAGCTAGTGTGAAGTTTTACGCACCTTAATATTAGGTAGTCCATATCAAAATTAGTCCTAATACTCCTAATGTGTTTTAAATGTTGGAAAATTCGAGTTATTCCAGTTGCCCGAGCTTCAAACAATATGACTAGTGTTTTCATACAACCGTCAAAGTTGTGCTTAACATCACTCCAGATTTAAAGGTAAAGTAATAAAAGCATTAAAACCTACTTAGGGCCATAAAAAGTAAGAGGGTTGTAATTTACGCCGAGGTTTCTCAACTTGTTTGCTAGCCACATACAACTCTGCAAATAGACGTATTAACATATACATAATATAAAGAAATGTGTAATAATAACGTGCTCTTAGTTTGTTAATGCTTTTAATAATGGTATAAGATGTGAAAAAATATTGAGAACGCCTTCATTGGAATTATTAACATTACAATGAAAGTTTACTGTTATAGATGCAAAATATATATATTTGTGTTATGTACAATATATTCTATTATATTAATAAAGTAATACAATTATAAGTGATGATTAAAAATAGACAATTAATACAAAATAATGGAAATTGGGTCTGATTTTTAATATCTTTATAGGGTAAAACAACGAATTGTCAAACAATTTAGAGTTTAAAAAAATATTAAACTCTCTCATTTTAAGTAGTAATGGAGTCGACTTAAAAAAACCAATCTCATATATCTAAATTTATAGTTAACTATGTGTGACAAACCAAAAACATTGATAAAACTGGATCAAAAATTATTTGAAATCTAGAAAATGTTCATTATCATGGCGGTAGATTATGGTTATTATTAATATTTGTAGTTAATTACACCACTATAAATTTGGCGTTATTTTAAATATCGTTATATTTTTAATCATACGATCAGTTAAAAATGTCGTGTTTGAAAAGAAAACTGTTCTTGATAAGATTTATATGATATTACAAAATACGTCTAATTTGGTCTCATTATTTTAATTATCCAATTTACAATATAGCAAAAAAACTGTAGTTGCAAATCTATAGCAATTGTTTGATCGAACTTATTGTTTGTATATAATATATTTTTTTAATTAAAAAGTTTCATTGGAATTATTGAGCAAGCACTTGCTATGCTGGGAAAGACATTAATTAACGAGTTGATCGGTTGAAGCAGCTGAGAAAGTATTGCTAATGTGGAAACAAAGATATTTTAGATCAAGGCGCGACCTGCTATTATAAAAGTTATTTTAAAAATACAACACAGAAAAATAACAATGACTCGTTAGATATCTTAGAAAAATATCTTTGACGTTGTTAAACTATGTTGTAAATATTCCGTAGAGAGATAGAGAAATAAAATTTGCAAAGTCAAATACATGTTTCAATTCTTATAAAAAATACCATCTTTTTTAATTTTGGAGTCAAAAAATATGCATATGCTTGGATGCCTAAATATAAATGTACTATATACAGTTTATTCGATTACTACAATGTTAAGTTTACTTCACTTAAACGATTCAATTAGCATATTAACAAATTTGGTTTCAGTCAATATGGTTTTAAATTGATTACTTAATTAAGCACGGTACATCTTTTTTTGAATTACCCGCCATGGAAATAATTGGCGTTTTCTGTCGCAGATTAGGAATTAAATCGTAAAGCACATATATTTGTTCATGTCTTGGGCTGATTCATATTACCAGCCACTTGGATCCAAGAGTTATAAACGGATATTGGGCATTCAAAAGAAATTCTTCGTACATTTCGCACCTTAGCTGCTCTATACATTTTCCTGCATTAATCATAATTTAATCCTAATTTATGAAGTATTACGAGACACGATTATGACAATGATAATAGTAATAATAACAATAATAATTGAGTGTTACAAAATGTTCGTCAATTATAGTAAATATAAGGAGTTAAGAAGTGAAAAAGTGTATGACGTATTACGAGATTGAAACTCAGCCAAAGAAAGAAATTAAACACTGTCTTGTTCCAGACGAAGTTAAGAGTTTGTTCTGCAATTAATTATTATCGATCGGCAATGAGTGTAATGGCTTAAGACTCGAGCTGATGATAAAACACCTTCAAACTACAACTCAAACAGTTCCACCCGTTATCTTATCACACCCCTTGTAAGAGAGATAACAAAGTTAAGCAAGAAAAAGTAAATCTTCCGTCAGAGTTCTTCGGTGACGAATCGCTTCGCGGTTTCATTGCGAACTTCTTATACGTATAGATTTTCAAAACGCAGTGAAGGATGTCGAATATTATTGAGAAAGGAAGATTATACAACCTGATTATTTGTTTAATCATTGAGCTTATATTTCACCAAGATTTAGATTTAGATAGATATTTAGACATATTTTCGAATATATCAAAAATATTTCTGGATATACCTAGAATAAAAAAAATGATTTAAAATAAACGTATCGAAATTATGAAACTCCGGTCATTACTCGTTGAATTAGTTTCACTTTGATATGGATCGCGAAATATAATAGTATAAATGTATCCACTATATTTTTAATATGGTACATAGAAAAAGGTGGACGCTATTTAGTAAATACTGGAGCGCTGTTTTAGCATACAAATATATGAGAGAAAGGCATTTTTAACATCCTAGTTATTGACTAAATAGCCAGAAAAAATATTTTGATATCTATTTATCACTTGACGTTATTATTAGTATTTATACTTTACAGAGTCAATTTATCGTTCTTTTTTTATAGTACACCGTGTGCTATATGAATTATTTATAGAATTAAAAGTGCCAAAATATTTGCGATACAAATGTGTACGATTCTTGGGCTTCCGAGTTACTATATTTTACTACCCTGTGTGCTACTTATTGCCACTATAATATAAATATAATTGATTTAGAAACGGAGAGAATGTCAAAGACAAAATATATTGCAATTGTCACTTCATGTTTAAGATATAATATAGGAAGTCCATATACTTTGTGTTTGTGACTCTTACGTTAATAAGAGTATCTTAATTGATAAGGAATTATCATATGCGAGAGTATTCGATTATAATTTGACGACGACAATTATTTTCAATTCGTTGGTATAATAAGTTTCAGCTAGGCTTCGTTTTATTTTTTGCTCGTTTTTGAAACCAACTAGAGATAAGAGCGACGGTAAGTGCGCCACTGGCAGGAGAGGATTCCTATTCTTTCTTTTAGTAGAGATAAGATAGCTTGGCATCAACAAAGCTGGAAGGCGGGAGGCGGCCAAATCTTGCGTGTAAAACTTTTCATTTTTTTTTTCACAAAAGAATGAGACAACTACTCGCCCCCACTAAAAAGTTACATACACATTGTCAGTATAGTGATTTATTTTCCGGAATACGATTTTTTTTCATCCTTGGTGTTTTATTTATACGATACGTAAGTAAATGTTATTTTTAAAAATTCAGATGAAATATAATGATGGCATAAAAACAGTTTTTAATGATTATTAATTTACAAAATATAACAGTAATATAATTATATTTGTATATCAGCATAATCAATAATCTATATAGAAAATATTTAATGTAAGTATGGGAATGAATTTATTCGAATATTGTGAAAATTAAGATCAACAACATATAAATATGCTTGATAAAATAAACATAAATAATATACTTGAAAGCTGGACGTCGAATTGTAACGGCCACTTGAAATAATATCTAATTCACCCTTATATCCGGAAGGACTGTGGTATCCGTCGGCTTTTCTTTCTTTAAACTTTAATTTTCCACAAAATTAATAGGTCTTGCGTAAGAATTGTTTTATCATAAAGAAAATATTATATAACATAATACGCGAATACGATATTTTTCATTAGATATTTCGTTTGGTAAAAAAAATTATTTGTAACACTATTTACTGTAACCATTTATGATAAAAAAGCATATACGTCAAAATTTTATGAGTTCTTATCGTTGTATTATCAATAAATATATTGTATGTAAACATATTCAATTCATTATATATTATATTATTGATAACAACCTCGATTGAGTACAGATAATATTTCTAAGCGGTCACTGCAGTATTTATACAATAACTTGTGTGCATTATAAAACAACGCAGTAGAAAAAAATGATAAAATAATATGTTTTGGGATATATTCTAGGTTATTTCAATTTACGATAGACAAAAAAGATTCCTTGCAAATATAATACACTGTGCGTCTTCATCAGCAGTATCTATTGACATGAGAACTCGATTGAAATTAGTATATAAATGTTCTATTGACATAATATACTATTGATAATATTATTATGGTTATTGTGTAAGACTTGAGTAGTAATTAATGAAATAATTTTAGCGTCTAATGTTATGCTTTGTTTTGATGTATAATTTTGCAGTAAAAAAATCATTTAAAGAAATGGTGCATGCACAAAGTAAATTGTTTCACTTACCTCGGGAACACAAATGCGCATAGCGGTTGTAGCGTCAAAATCCGCGTGCGAATCGTTAAAAATATCGCGCATTATAAAGAAAATAAACACACGAAATAAGACGGGTGGCATGGGGGCATACCTTATTTTATTCCAACAAAGCACTAATCACACGGGTAGCGTGCGGCGAAATCGCTCAAATCAGTCACGGGGAAAACTAACACACATCCCTAACGATCGCCAGTTTTTGATCACATAGGGCGTCAATAAAAAAAAAACAACGTAGCTATGTCTGGAGTGCAAAAAAGCTATTGCGATTATTTGTAAATGATAACAAATTTTTGTGTATTATCAGTAAATTACAACGAAGTAAATAAAGATATCCAGAAAAGGTTGATAATAAACCGTGCGATGTTTAAGGTTTCAGAATATTCAATAATAAACCCGGAACGGGTACAATCCAGCTGTTCGAAATTCAAATTCAGAACCCTATCTGGAATAATTATCACTGATTATTAACAGTATGCAATGCGGACGTACGGTCTGCTTGTTGCGGTACTAACCGCCGCACGGCTCACCTCTAGTTAAATCCGCCACCATGACACCTCGAATTAATTTCCAACCGATTCATTAGAACGAGAAACAATCATCACTGGCCGGCCACCGCCGACATGGAACATAGAGACACAGACGGGCAGGCGGGCCCGCTAACGCACGCAGAAGATGCCCAGCCAAATATTTTCAAGCGGACAACACAAATCAAGGCAGGTACGCATACACACTCGCAACTAGAATGCGGTGCGGGAGATTATTTCTGGAATGAAAACGTAACGCGTTCGCTCTCTGACATATTTGTCTGTCGTCTGTAAAAATACTGTGGGATAAGTGAGATGGATATAGCAGAACGTCGGTCGGTTACCGGATAGCGGCGAATATATCATCCCTACCACTGAAAATCACCCCTAAACACGATATAAAACGGGGGTAACATTAAACGAAAGTGAGATATAATATTTAATAGTAAGGCTTCAATTTGTTCGATATAAAATTTCGTATCTAGAACATAATTATATTTTAATTAAATCATTAAGAGATGATTGGTCATTTCATTTTTTTTTTCACATGTAAGATATTTTAATATGAGCTATGCTAAGAAAAAGATGGCATCAATTCTACTTGAGAGACTTCTGTCTACGACCTAATTGATAAACCAATTTAATGTCATAAATAATTTGTTTAGAAGCCAAATAATTGTAAATACCAGTGTGTTCTAAAATTATTATGCATCTATACTAAAAGTGTGATGTTCCAAATCTTTGCTCTACAGTCGTACGTTGTTTGTGAACTATAGAAATGAATGTTGCAACACGTTTTTTTACCATTTTAATACATAAAAATGCGCTCTTTTTTAGTATTAATTACGATAAGTGTGTATATTAAATATAGACAGCAGATACAATTCATTTCCAGATGTATTCATGTAGGGTGAAAATATTATTTTGCAAGAAGACGATTTACTATTATGTTGGTCAATTATTAAAAAACATACTGACTGACACTGGACAAATATAGAACACTAAGGTATTTATTGATTTCTGTGATTTTCATACATGTACGGCATGGCAGACTAGGTTAACAAATAATGGTAGTCAGAAAATGATTGTCTTTCAACATATTATATATTTTATTTGCATACAGTACTAAATTTGAAACTTATTATTATCATTGAGTTATGATATTGGCCTATCCGCTAATGGTATTGACGGAAAAATTACTAAAGAGTATATATATTTGTTACGTTAAGTAAATGAACGCAGCAAATATGTAAAAGTTAAGAACTATAAATAATTCAAGGTATACCATAAAACGTGTTCATGTATATATGATACTTACTTGGAAGGGACGTAAAGTAGGTGGAGTAAATAAGATGAATGTGCAAATGAAGTGTGGACTTAAAAAATACTGAGATGTTCCAAAAAATAAATGATTGAAGAGAACACTTTATGGAAAGATATACAAAGTATTTTTACTATCTGGTATGTAAATCATAATCGTTCAATTGGAAGCAAAAAAGGCTTAAATTTACAGTTATTGAACATTGATAATAAGACAAATGGTGGTCGAGTATTCGGGATTTTTTTTTATTTATTTACAAATAATAAAACTGACGCGCTGATAAAGCTATCGCATTCGAATGATTTCATTCTACTTTCTAGCGAGACGTGTATATAAAATGTAGCTGTCTCTGTCGAACGCTCGATATTACTGTTTCCAGCGCCGTCTTTGTTCAAGTAGAGAACTGCTTTATCCGAATCCCGACTCATTGTTCAGGATCTCAGACTGAAAAGCTTACTTTTAGGTTAAAGAATAATATAGCGGTCGACGCGTTTGTGTTGAAATGGCGGGAAAAATATACGAATTGAGATTTAATTAACGTCAACAATAATACTATAACTTATCATATTAAAATATGTCATACGCAGTGTATTAACTAATATTTATGTGTGATTATTTTCTATTAGGTAAAATAAATAATGGAAGATTTATCTTTTAATTTAGCAATAATTAATTGAATATAATTACGTGTCTACCGATAATTGTATTTAACAGAATGTAAATAAAGAATATATTTAAATGATACTTGATTTTAGGCATAAATACGTTATTTTATCTGATATTTTTGATGCAGTTATCTTATTTTTTTTAATGTTCATATTATTCTATGGAACAAAGGAAATTTAAATGCTGTTACGTAATTTGCTCACGTTATAATTTCAAATATAAATCACATAACAAAATGTACTAAGATGACGCTGCTATTTATATTTTATTTTAAATTTATCCACTAAAGACTTTTCTAGGGGCTGAGAAGATTTGGTTGGTAAAAATGTTGAAAATAAAAGTTTTATAAAGGTGGAAACTTTTTAATTTGGGCCAAAGCGGGATAACTTGTCATTGTGCGCAATTCTCAGTACCATTATTCTACCGATCGCAGATTTGATTATATCCATAGAATTGTATTAAACTCCCCTCTCGCCCAAAAAAGTTTGCATTCGTCACTGGACTTTACGTGTAGCATTTCAGTGTTATCGCTTTATTATGTCGCACGTCCGTAATATTTGCATTGTTCTATTTTCTGTCAAAAAAATATTCCAAGCGTTATAAAAATATTGTAGCACATGGTTATTTTGATTCGAAAATTACCGTGCGAATAAGAATATATGTTAGAGCCATCTGTGTCATAGTACAAGAACTAAAATATCTAAACTGTACATCCAGCCTTTAAGCAAATAATTTTTCAAATTGAATAACAAAGGTGCGAAAGTTGACTAAATATTTTATTACAATTTTACAAAATCGTCAACATGATTGGCAATTAAATTTGAAATTGAGAATAATTTATTCATGCCAATTAACTATAAGGAAGAAAGAGAACGTCCTTAGAGCCTATATAGAGAGCCCATTAAAGACTATATTTTTTCGGTCAGAGATCTTATAAAAATAGTATACCGCGTTATAGTGCTAAAATAATTATTGTATAATACGAACACTAGAAAAACACGATTTTCACCCGATTGATGTGCCGATACGAAAAATGCAATGTATACATTTATTATTCGAATGTCTTTTAATGATATCCTATCATAGATTTTTTAACAATGTGCCGCGAAATACAAACAATAGAAGAATTATGTATATAAAAGGTATGTTTACTACGGTACAACTTCAGTATAATGCTACAAAGCAAGAAAAGAAACATTTTGTTTGTGTATTTTTGGAGGATTACGATGATCCGGTATGATGGCGAAAAAAGGACTCTTAGAGAGAACGAGATTAGAGTTCAGTTGATTGTACATTATTGTCGTCTGAAAGAATGATATAGACTCGAAGCCGGTACTAGAAAAATTGCATACATTTACTAAAAATTAATAGTAATTGAACCAATAAATATAAATTTAAAATTATAAATTGCATAAAATATAAAATTTGATAAATGTATTGCTTGATGGGCATGATACAAATATACCATTTTACCATGTACCAATAAAGTTAAAAATAAATTGAAACCCTAGGGGGCGCATCAATTTTACTTGCTCCAGGGCGCTGAATATGTAGATACGCTACTGTACGTATTTCTGCAATGTGAAGACATGTCTTGACACATTATTTTAGACATGTCATATTACCTTAGACAGAAAAATCAAAGATTTTTGTAGATTTACATGTTTATTTTAAAGTTTATTTTAAAAAATTAGGCCTTATAACTTTGTTCTGCCGAAAGTGTGATTGACATATAAATATATAAGAAGTAACCCTACGCGCAGACAGAGAAAAGTCACGTCACACATTGCGAAGATCCATATACTCCACATTCGGAGTGGATCTCTTCACACTGTGTAGATTCATATACTCCAATTTGGGAGCGAAAATGGTATCTAAAAAGAGAAATAAGAGAGTATTGGGTGTATTTCTTTATTAACAAAATATTAGAGTAAGGTCGTTGAAATATTAAATTATAAAAAAATATTTTGTGCGTTCTTTCACCTTGGTCTAATAGTAGACATTAGTTGGACTTGAAGATATCTTGTATTATATATTCAAATTCAATTAGGTGCAAGTGCACTTTCTCCCAAATCTGTAACGCAGTCATCCCAATAATTTCGGTATTACATTTGATCTAATAACCTGATTTTGGTACTGCTACAAAACCTGTTCAGTTTTCAAACGAATTTCTGTCAGAGTGTTATCACAAACAGAGATGTTATATTTATTTAATGCTGCCAGTCATTATATCTCATTAAAAATCTCCCAATAGCAAGTGTTGTTAATTATAAAATTAGTTGCCAATTTATTAAATAAAGTATTCATTATCTTAACCCTAATTTAAATTTAATATTATTTTTTATGACATGTATTCAAATATTATGTGAATTTATGTGCAGTGATCTTTAGTAAAAGTTTATCAACCTGCACTTAACACAATCGATAATATTGATCCTTTTGTGCGATGTACCTGATTTTGTACGTCAACCACTTAAATTGAGAATAAGCAGCTATTTAAATATGTATGTGATATGCTATTATGGATGTTCTGATAGACTATTTAAAGATGGTAACGCTATTAACATTATACTTGTAAATCTATGCATAAATGACTCTTAGATATTTTCTCAGTAGTACTTTTTTAACATTATGATACAATTTATAAATAGATTTTGATTGAATGTTTCTATCAACTATCGTGCAACAAATTTAATACCTATCAAACAATATTGCCTATTACATGGTTAGCAATGGTATTAGCGATTTATGTAGGTTTTCGTTTGAGCAATTATCAGTTCTGGATTTAATATTTCAGTATTTTTAAGTTGCATGTCGATGGGAAATGTTTAAGAAAACACTGCCACACGCATAGAACAAATCTAGGGAAAACCGACAGAAATAGGTGGCTAATAGCAATCCTCATAGAAGCTTTCTGGATGTTTAAAATAGCTTTTTTTATCAATTTTCATTAAGCATTTATGTTAACGAAAGCACGAGCGGTCACCTGAGAATGTTGTCACGGAAGTTCACCATACAGCACATGCTAATCTAGCTTCGTTGGACAATTATTTGGCCAATGCTATGAAAACAAGTTTTTTTTATAAATAGCACTTTTGCATGTGTGCATGCAATGTATGATGCGGAAAAGCTTTTTTTGGTTAGAGAGGATTGAGCAAAGGGCAGTGGCGTAGCTACCAAGCAGCAGTTGGAGCAGGTTGGTCCAAGTGCACGGATCAAGGGGGGCATATATATTGAGGCCCCTGGGACCTTAAAATGCAAAATGGTTTGTTTATTTATTAACGCAGTGGTCTTATAATCTTAAAATATTTTCATGTGCATAAATTGTATTTCTTTACATACATTTCTTATACGCCATGACAAATTTCGTAACAATATAGCAATAAATCAATATTGGAAACAGGGTAACTATAATAATTAATGACGAATTGACTATTGTGTAGATATGTGTGAAATATTGTATAAGACTTTTGTAAGCGGGCTTATTATTTGTGCAAACCGAAGAAGTGTTGACAGAGATAATTAACTGCATCCATGTTGTAAGTTAAACAATAAAATCATACATTATTATTACGCTGCAGCAAGCAATGCAGTTTTGTTTCGAAACAAAAATATTATGAAAAAAAGCGACACAAGACACATGACAAACACGTTATAAACCCACGTCATCCATAAGCTCGATAATGGTGTGATAGACAAAATATATTTCCATTGATTTGATAAAGTAGAGTAATTATCACATAATATAATTATTGAACGTCTGTATAATAGAGATTTACGAAGTAAATTTTTAGTTAACATGAACAAAGATGTTATTATAGAAACGCACAGTTGGTTACCCTGCTCATTTTTGCAAGAAGTACAATACCATAGATGCTGAAGACAACATCAATCTTTCCTAGAATGATGTGACCGAGAAATGTTTGACATGAGTAAGGGAACAGGGTTGGATAATATAACTGAACAAAATTTTGAAATCTATTGCAAATTGAAACGGGTGAAAGTCTTTCCTACGAAGATATTAAAGAATTAGTAAAAAAACAAATGCACAAAGATGACCAAATTAGTGTTTCTGAAGATGATTAGCAAACGGAATTTCGAATAGATTTTCTAAAAAATAGTTTAGCCACTCTAACGGATGCTATGAATCAGCTTATATAAAATGATTTCAATAATTAATATTTTCGACTGATGGTGCTTGATGGAAATTGATTTTAAATT
>JAGVSQ010003288.1:0-18230 GCA_022683975.1 Rhyacophila evoluta | reverse complement strand
GTTTGTTAATATTTTCTATTGTTTTTTCGTAATATCAAAATTTATGAAATTTTCTTCAGAGTTGCGTAATACAATGAGTATTTTTGTTTGATTACCTTCCTCTTTAAGAAGTATGTTGTAATGTGTATGTATTTTTATAACTGTGTAACAAATACCCAGTAATTTAAAAATAAATATGAAAAAAGGAGGAAAAAACTGACAGAGGTAATCGTGAGGGAAAATGACATTGCAAATGAGGTTGTTGGGCTTTAGAAAAATTGACTTTAATTTGTCTTCTCAATATTTCTGGCATAACCAGACCGATCGCACTGTGAACATTATACTATTTGAAGACGAACGTATCATATCCAACAATATTAAGTTAAAACGATGACATTTGAAAATGTGCGATATTCAAAGATAAACTTTTGACTTGAATTCACATACTCGTCAAATGCGTAAAATTGTTACATAAATAAAAAAATAATATTGATTGATACGTTTAAAATTACGATTTGAAGTAAAATTTGTTTAAATCTTAGGCCGTGGTCACGATGGCAGAGCGATCGTGGCAAAGCGATGGTAAAAGAGATGCAAAATGGCTATAAATAAGCGTGTAAGCAAGTTCGGCAGCGCGACAGCACGTTGTCGTCACAACAACTTGCTCACTCACCTATTAATAGTTATGTTGCGTCTCTGTTTCCATCGTTTTGTCACCGTCACTGTGTCGCCGCGGCATCTATCGTGCTCGCAGGCTTACGTATGAAAAATGTAAAGTTTTTAATGGTTGCAAGTAAATGGAGTAAATCTAAAAGTCTCAAACGGTTGCACTCAATGAAATTTTCTAGGTTATTGGTATATTCCACTAAAGTGAAAGTGAGTAAAGGTAAAAAGTTTTTTTTTCAAATTTATACAATTTCATCACTATTGACTACTAGTAGGTTGTCTTCCTCTTCCTTTTTTTAAATTCACTCTTAACCTTTACTTGTACTTTTGAAATGATTATGTTGCAAGTATTTTTTTAAACGTTATGAGTGATTTTATATTTTTAACCACGTTTGCTCTAAAATTGGAGCATACAATGTAAAGATGTCCGCTCTAAAAGTGAAGTACTTTAGATATCAGTAATATGAATACATAAATTGACATATTGTTTTTCACGAACATTAGTTATCAGACAATTGCTCAACCCAATGTTCCAATCCAGTCCTATATTTTTAGATTTATAAAAATCTGACGATTTTTATGAAACTGTAAATATTTTTTGATGATTTCAATATTGAATATATCAGGCATTGAAACGGCTTCTTCTCCCAACTTATATGATCTAGACACACCATAATTTAATATCTTGTAGATCTTACTGAAACAATTTTGTTGACATATATAACTATTCGTCAAAAAACGGACATATCACAAATGACCATCTTCTACAGATAGTATATGATACAAATTGTTCGGCCAGTGTGGTTGAGACTTGACAAGTAGGTCCTCGCCGCCCAAGGCGCTTGAGTTCGCGCTGAATTACCTACATGGTGTTCTGTAATAACGACTCTTGGGTCTCAGGTTCGTTACCTTCTTCTTATTATCTTCCGCCTAATGACAACTACGCCAAAGTGCTCCATTTGTTACATTCAAACTCGTAACACAAACATAAATAATCGTTTTACAGATTTCGTTATAAAATACAATCAAACAGTTCTAAGAAATAAATGAAGTGCAAAGTGTTCATATTCAAAGTTTTCTTTTAATCGACTCAAGAGTACGTGATTTTCAAGAGGTCTGTTTTGCGTAAAACAGTGGGTCTCTTAGGCCGCGGGGAGAATAGCAGAGCGACTGCGACAAAGGTGCAAAATAGCTATAAATAGCTAAGTGAGCAAATTTTGCAACACGTCAGTCGCAAAAACTCGCTCACATGCTCACTCACATATTTATTGCTATTTTGCATCTCTGTTTTCATGGTTTTGTCACCCCAACATCTATCTTGCCCGCAGCTTTAGACCTAAAAACTTATCTGATCAGGTGGCCTTTTCCAAATATTTATTATCAGCTAATCGCTTAACCTATTGGAATATGTTTTTTAGGTATAGAAGACCAGTGAGTACTATCCATAGAATGTAATCAGCGAGACTAAGAGTTGCTTGTATGATTTAGGAGGATGCATGCTGACTGAGAAATTGTCTCAATGTCTATGTTTTGTAAGTATTTTTACAACGATATTAATTATTATTATATTATCTATACTGTGAATATATACATCAGAATTAACAATAGATAAAATAATGTGATCGATATGGACCTCCAAAATATAAAGACTTATCTCAACGTCTCTCAATTGTTTTCATGAAAATTTGTTTGTTGTAATTTTAAACCAATTGCTTAATTCATTGAGTATTGCAAATGGATTTTTTAAAATTTTTTATTGAGATTTAGGATATGAATCTACGATCCTTAGTTAACCAGAATCATTCCATGTCATATAAGCATTCCATAGCTTTTTATCACTGAACAACTAAATTAAAAATTCCTGTTTATCCACCTGCAGGAGGACTTTCCTATAGGCGCATCAGACGTGCGCCTGGGGCCTCACAATTGAAAGGACCTCCTAGTTGTCGAGGAGTAGGCCTCAAAAAAAAATTTTTAGTAAAGTAGAAATTATTAAGATAGCGTAGGACCTAAGAAAAAAAAATAAGCCACAAAATTCTGGATGAAACTAAATTTTCAACAAAGGCGAGGGGTAAAAATAAGCCTTTACGCCTGGTCTTATAATTGAAATCCGCCTAGGGTCTATCAAGTGCTAAGTCCGCCACTGCCAATCTGAAATACGAATCATATGTATGTGTATACATTTACTTTAATTTGGTTCTGTAGATACACAATTCTAATTGATGAGAAATTCTCAGCCAATACTTGTGATCATTAAATTCATCGCTAACTGCCTCTCATTTCAAATGCATTTATCCTAAATGTTTTACTACTGTCTCGAAGAAAGAAAAATAATTCGAACCCCGTACTTAATAATTTTATTTCTCAGTCAATGATTATCCCCGGGCTTGTGAGAGGAATTTTTGAGATATTCCAAATTAAAGTCCAGGTTTTTGGTTGTTAGCGAATTGTTTTATTCTTTACCAGAACTGTATCGAGTATTTTATAAATTTATATTACCGGTTTTGCCTTTAAATGCTTGATCATGGATAATGGATCACTGCTTATTTTATAAAATATGTATTTTAGTCATAGTATTTTGTTGAACATATATATAGGTGTTCTTTATTAAAAACAGTTATGCTATCGAGAAAATCACGTATATAGAATGTAGACCAATCTAGAAAGACCACACACAGTTTATTAAGCAGGATGCTCAAATTGATGATGTTTTCAGTTTTTTTTTTAGTTAAATGTTTTTCGATATTTGCATCAGTTTTTTCTTTACACTTTTATATAAAATTACAAAATATTGAAGAACAAACTTGCCATACAAAAGATGTAGAAAAATAGAACTAAAGTATGATTTATGATTGGAATGATCATTTATAATTGTCCACGTGAGTGATGAGGCAAACGTCAATTGCTCCTCCATGGCCAACGAGGCCACGATAGTAAGTAAACACGCGTTCAAATCCTATAACTGTATAAAATAATTCAAAATGCAGTGCTGTGTTGAGAAATTTGACTGACAACCAATTTTCCTCCGAATAAATCTTTACATTGTACAATTAATACGATTCATATTTAGAGTAAAGAGAGTAATGTTATATTCATATCGACTGTGGAAAGGAAAAAGGATATAACCTACACAGAAATTTTTTTATAAGAGGCACAAAAAAGTATATTCAATAATTTAGAGGCAAGCTCAACATGTTAAATATACACAGCGTTGAAGTGCACGAAGACTGCTGGTGTTTTATTTACCTAGCTTGACATTAATTTAGTAAGTTATGTAAGAAAACATAACACAATTGATGTAGTAGAAGTTCTTTCCCTGGTCGTAAATTTTACAGGACTCCCTTTTTTCAAACTTAAATGCTCAATAAGTCGGCATTTGCAGCTTACATTCTTTGACAAAACGTTTATTAAGTTATATACATTGTGTTTATCGAAATAAACCATTTTGAAAAGATCAGTCTGACGACGAATCTAAATCATCACTATGATAACGTCACTACGTTAAAATTCGTAATTTTTTTTTATAGACAAATTAAATTTGAAATGAGGAAATTAATTGGCAATATAATTCCCCAATTCAGAACTGTATGAAAGTGACGTCGTAAACCAAAAGTGAAACAATTTTATCGGAATTCTCCCGAGTATGATAAAAATGTCCACAGGGCCCTACTGGGCTGTTCACATGGTTATACTGTCAGCTGTGGGCAATATGGTCAAAGTGACTTGCCACAAAATAAAGACGACTATTAGAAATAATGTGGGACGGGTTGTGCTATGTTGTTTTGCCCAGGGCGCCCGAAATACTTCACAAATTGTTCGAGAACTCTGACAATTTAGTGAGATATGAATTTTGTTTATTTACAAATTTTGTTTATTATAATATCACGTGAAAAAATGTGATATAATTTTGGTTTGTGTACACGAAAAAAATGCAAAAGAATTCACCATTGTAATTCGATGAAATTTAAACAATCTAAATAAATGCTAATGTATATATAAAATTGTCTACCCGGTAGCGTAGTTGGTAGCGTGCGCGTCTAGCAATCCGGGAAATGCGGTTTCGAATCCCCATCTGTCAGATTTTTTAAATCCGAAAATACAGGACTGGTTGCCCATTGGGTTGAGTAATTGTCTGACAAACAATTCTCATAAAAAATAATCTGTCAAGTCGTCTACACATTGCGGAGATCCATATACTCCTCTTTCGGAGTGTGTGTAGATCCATATGCTCCACGTTGGGAGCAAACATGGTGTAATAATAATTTAAAAAATGTATATATAAAGGCATTTACCGAACAGATCTCCGTATTACTATGAGTAAATTGACATCAACCCATATTTTGGCGAAATAGAGATTTTTATATATTCGTGATTGTCTACAGTAAAACTTCAATTTGCTGAAGACATTCAAGCCAAAAAAGCATCACAAAGTTATATTCAAAGCTATAACCGTTTTTTATAACCCAAAACTAGAATTTTATACTATATTTTTATCGCTTTCCCTATGTTTTTTTGGTTTATATATCAGGCATTGGTCAAAGCCATTGCTAGATTAAAACACCATTAAACACTTTGATAAGACGTGATGTCAGATGACCCTATGGCCCTTTATATTAATTGAATGGTATTGGTGATGTGTTTAAATTAATCATTAATAAAATTCTCCAGTGTCACAATGAGGCGTGGTTGTTATGCGAAGGCCTCCGCCTATTGCACTGAGACGCTGGTCTCGTGTGAGCGGCATTTTTACATTCGAACTTCGAGCATCTCGGCACTGTTTGTGGACCGATATCGTCAATTTAATCTTCTGCTAGCCTCTGGCCAATTGGACAATACTGTCTCGTAGAGAGCTTCTCAAAATGTTGCTGTATGTATCCACATAAAAATCTTTATTCATCACAAAAATGATCTCAGTGAAAAATTCTTTTATCATTTTGGTTGGTTAGTATTTAAAGTTTTTTTGACTTTTAATTTTTTTGAACCTTCACAATATTGTTCCCAGGTATCTGCGTATAAAAACCATACACTCAGTTACTCAGACAAATGCGTACAAGACTAGTCCACACATTTGCAACTGCGCGCATAGAAACATTTTCAACTGAATTTATGTAATAAAAGTATGAATCGAATATTATAATCAAGTAAATTTAGCTAAAATGTCATAACATTTCTAAGTGCGCAGTTGCATATTTGGGGAGATATTTTGTGCGCAATTATATTCTACTCGGTTTTCCCGCATGTTGTTGTCTTGTGCGCAGTTGGCTGGTTACTTGTAAAGACATGTATCGACGGATTTTTTTTCACGGGAATCAGCCAATTATTTCAATATATTGAACATCCAATCCTGCATCTTTGAATTTAAAAAAATCCAACAGCAAACCCGCTATTTTCGGCTTCCAAAAACACGCGCATACCTCTAAGCCACTACGTTAAGGCTTAGAACAATATTCAGCCAGAATATACATCATGCACGCGAGCTAATTTCAAAATGAATTGATTCTGGGATACTGGGATTTTAAATAGTAATTCACATTATGTGCGCTACAGTATACACCGAAATAACGCACTTAAAAACGTGGCTGGTTGTCGTTGATAAGCCAAATGTAAATTATGTAGTTAATCTTAAAATGTATTTTTTTATTCCATGTTTGCTCACAAGGTTGAAGATATCCACTCCAAAAGAGTATATGGATCTCCGCAATGTGAAGACGTTTTGGAAGATTATTTTTCACGAGAATTGTTTGTCAGATAATCAAATGGGCATGCAGTCCTGCATTTCCGGATTTTTTAAATCCGCCAGATGGGGAATCAACCCCGCATTCCCCGGATTGCTAGCCGCGCACACTACTAACTACGTTACCGGGGAGACATGTAATTGTGATAATTAATTTACTATCGAATATGATCTTCATATCTTTACAGGATATACAAAAACTCATTCGTTACGTCATCCGTCTTGCCGGATACTATAGGTTACATAAATGTGTTAACTCACAGTTTGTGGAGCACTTCTTTATAACATAATAATATATTCAGGACAAGAGACGCGTTTATATTGGGTGTACAAAAAAACCCAGTCGCTCGAGGTGACGAAGATAATGCGGGCCATCCGAAAATACCAACATTTATAATAGGAATTATTTTATATTATATGACTAGGTGTCGTGACACCTCCAGGCAGTTCGTCGACAGATTGGGAAACAAGCGCACTCAATAAAAAATGTATTTAAGAGCCTACTTGCTCAACGAATTGTTTTTATATCTATTGTAAGACAGTATTATTGTATACACTACCTAATGATGGTAAAAATGCGTTATATATTTTAAAATAAAAGTATCAAAATTAAGTTCTATAAATAAATAATAAACAGAGATTTACCGTTAGATGTATCTATTGTCTCACTGCCGAAATAGCTAACTAATGTGCCCACCATCCACTCGTTCCATCTTTACAACTCGTCTTAATCAGGCGTATCCCGGAGCTCTGATATAGAAAAGCGATCTACTTTATTTGACGGGAATGTCCCGGGATTAAATTTAAATTACCCAAGACTTAGGTTGCCACGCACTTAAGTGTGCTGAAGTTAAATGATATATACTAATAAAAAAAGCTAATTGAAAAATGGAGACTTCTTTGATCAAGTTATTTATGTGAAGAGATCATCACGATCGCCGTATGACGTCACAATATTTTTAAAAGCGATGAAATTTGTCCTTGTGGCAACCAAATCGGATGGTCTGATGGGTCCAACAGCTGGCTGGAGCGACTTGAGTAACTCTTCCCGCTCCGTACACATTCTTGGACATTCCCATGGACATGTCGGTTGCTTAATAAGGCCAAACTGAGACAGCTTACCGGCGAAACCACTGTAGCTTGTAATAAATTGGCTACTGAAGTGGGTCTGGAGTCAGCTTGGCTATCTTCATGGACCATTTAATATTAAGAAAATAGCTATCGACAAATTTGACTGCAGGTTAAAATTATGATGCAGTTTTAGTAATTTACATATACATTAGAATCTCGATAAAACGGACTAATGCAGTTAAGGGGTTATCCGTAAAGCCTTAAGTTCGTTATTTAAAAATAGGTTTTTCGAAAGCCTTTTTTTATATGCACAAGGTATTTATTATACAAGGCCAATGAACCAAGTTTTTTTTGTATTTTTAAAGTTTTCTGTTTTTTTCATCTTCATTTAATATTTCACTTTCAGTCATGATGTGGATACCCAAAATGAGCTTCATCTACTTCTAACAATTGATAAACATTTTCTTTAGCTACTTCTTCTCCTGCATTATTCCGTATTTTACTACAGTAATCAAAAAGTTCTAATCTTTCCAAATCCATGTCTGCGTATTGGTTTTCAAAAAACAAAAACTTTCAAGCATTTTCCAATATTTCCATTTTCACTTCTTTGAAAGTGTTTTGCCTCCGAACTGTAAATTGTATAAAATTATTTATCAGCCAATTTTTCAACCTATAACGTATCTGGATTTAAAAAAATCTTTAACTGGGGCTAAAGATTTGGATTCAAAGTGCTCACGCTAATTTCGGTCATAACATGTTAATTTGAAAAATAAATTGTTCAAATGAAAAATCAGTATATTATTTGCTGCACGCGCAGCATGTAGTCATGAAAAATTTCTGAATAGCGTGTTATTTGATGGTAGTAACTGGAGATAGACCTTATTTGGCAGTTTTCCAGATCAACTACCCAGCAACTAGGCTATAAGTACATGTTAGGTGAATGGAAAGGTTCGATGGGGACTTCCATGAACTTACTGTATAAATATATACGAACCTCATATAACCATGTTCGTAAATTTCTTCACTTCAAATGTGTGTCTAAATTACTACTTCGTATGGAGCTAAATTATTCCCATGATGATAAAAAAGGTATAATGTTTATAAATGAAACAAAAAAATCAAGTATTCTTTTCATATTTAATGAACCAAGATATTTTTTTCAATATTTACAATAAATACACTCATGATTCCTATTGTAGTTAAAAAATAAACATATGTATTTTTAAATGTATAAACTTCATATCTAGTTAAACAATCAGGTTAACTCCATTTTTATTCAAATATTTTTTTATTGTAATAAAGTTTGTAAATAGATAATATTGTTTGAATGATGTACGGTCACGGTCATATACATATAACAGCGTTTTGATATAATTTTGTGTTCCGTGTTTTATGACGATAATGGTATTAAAAGTAAATAGCCAATAGTTAAAACTATTATTTAAATCAATATTTATTGACTATAAATCTATTTTTGACTACATTACACAATGATTAAATTAGTATATCCAATAATTCCATAATACGTCGTTTGAGTTTATTTAAAGCCAAAACCAAGGCTAGTTTTGATAAAAAATGACCCTTTTAAAAAAGCAAATAAGATATATTTTTTTATTTTATGATGATTATAGTTATGACTGTGACCGTCGTAAAAAAGGTTTAAATTAATTTTTCTTACATCAGTATTTGATTATTTTTCGATTAATAATGCGATATGAAGTTTATATTCATTTAACAAAAAAAAATAGTACCAATCGTAGAGGAACAATTAAAATAATCACAATTGAAAAATTTATTTACTTATTACAAAAAGCATTATTTTTATGTAAATAAAAGTGGTCTACATGCCATAATATGAATAATACCTACCCATTACACACAAGTGCAAATGTACTATAAATATCGTACATTACAATATAAAATGGAGATCTATTTATAAAAACAATTTCAGGCAAGAAATCAATAAAACGTACAGTTAATTTAAAAACAAAATGATACACAAAGTAATTCTAAATACTTCAGCAAGAGTAAGCGACTTGTAAGATGGTTTGTGAAATACAATAAGTGGTCTTTAGTTGTTTTTTTGGGCCACAGTATATACTAGGAAACCTTTGCTTGTAAAGATGTGTCACTTAGTGAAAAATAAAGTAAGTAGTATTGTTGTATTGTAAATATTTGATTTGAAGACAATCTGAATCTATTAGTCGAATTTGACTTTAAGACTTTATAAAGCTGCTGATTTTTGAGGATATCTACACATTGAGTGCTTTAAGCGGTCACCATTTCAAGACGTCTCTTGAAAAATATGCTTGTGTCGTTTTCCAATACTTCATATTAACTTATATTTTATCCTGACAATTGTTATATTGTGTTTTTGGCTTAAGCCATTTTGACTGTAGTATTTAGAATTAACAGTGTGTATAAACTATTTCATAAGTGGACAGAACAATTTTAATGATAGTTAATAATATATATTTTTAGGATATATAATAATATATAATAGATAGGTATATTGTCTATTACATGAACACTTTTATCTAGCTATGATTTCTATTTTATAATAATAATAATTTCGCTCTAACAGCTAATTTAAATATTTATTTTTATTTTACTGACACGCGAGTTACAGTTGGCAAGTTGTTCGAAATTAATTCAACATTTGCAGTAGGAAAACTCCCAAAGATGAGAAACTTATTTGGTTTATTGCACTAGTTTTAAATTAAATTTTATCATCCTCGATTACAGTAAGAAGAAAATACAAATATCTAACTTATTAATCTAAACGACAAATATATATTTACAACAATTCACTACCTTAAAAGTTTAATTATAAATTTCTAAATATTTTAAGAACCACTGGTAAATAATAGTATAGTCCGTTCGCGTAAAATGGACTTAATTTAATTAAAAGTGACTTACGTTTTATATATTTTTTTTTACATTTGAGTATTTTATTGATAGGTACTGGCTTTAAATATCAGTTGAAAGAAACTTAAAAATAATTACAATGTCATACATTTCTATACATTTTTTTTTATGTTACAATTTTCAAACATATAAATTTTAATTCAAATAAATTATTTTGCATTCAGATTCAATACATTTACCACTGTATGATGCAATATGAGATCTTCCATTTCAATTTATTAAAAAAAAATTGACTTATTGATTTTCCAATAGTATCATGTGAAAGTGGTTGATAGATATAGATTTTTTACTCGAAATTATTTTAAAATTATAAATATTCATTTAAATGCTTATTTGCAAAATCATGTTTTTCTAATATGTCAATTTTAGATTGTATTGCAATATACAATGGGGTATAAACTTTTTATCAAAGTATGACAATACATACGGCCTGAAAATGTCAAAATGGAAACCCTAGTCATTTAGAAAAAAACAGCTTTTACTATCGAATTTATCACCACATATGTACCACATTTCACAATACGTTTAAATTTAATTTTTAATGAAAAGTCTCAATTTTTAATGTTTTGTGTAAAAAATCGATTACAATAAACCGGTTATGAGCAAAAGGCTTTAATGATATGGAAATGTGTAATTAAATATATGAATTTTAACAGGAAATATACAGGTTGACAGTTTCTTCTAGATATAGTGAGTCTGAAATGAATTCTCCAATTCAAAGAAACTCTTAGGAGTGTCATTGTTTTAAGCGACGAAATCGGTTTTCATATTTTAATATAAAATTGATAGAAAAAGTATAAAATATTGTGATATTATTTAAATAAATTAAATACTTGAATTATTAAATTAATTGAAGAAATTTGATCATCGGCTTATTAAATAGTTATAAGTTTTATTCAAAATCGAAATACTGATTATGGAAGCCGAATACAATGAACTTGTTGAAAAACAAGTATTTTTTATACAAGTATTATCTCTAGCAATTGAACGACAAAATTTTGTCATATTTCTAAATTACTAGCACTAATTTTTATTTACAAAACTATAAGAAATAGCTTATGCATATGTATTAAAATAAAATACAGTCGTTCATTATAATTGCATTCACAGTCGATGTGGAGTTTATCACGAATGGCCATTGTCGGAACTTCTTGATCCAATATGAGAGTGTGCAGATTGGTTATCCATATGAGCATTTCTTTTAGTTCTTGACAAAAATGCTTTTGGACATCCTCCAATTTTACAGCGATATAGCTCCGAGCGATGTATATGTTCACAGTGCTCCTTTAAAGATCCTAAGTCCCTTAAACGAGCAGGACAGTTTCTACACGGAAATCTGCCTTCATGATCAGGGTTAGGAGCTTCTTCTTCGATACAGTAAATAATTCCAGGATTAGGTGGCGAAGAAGCTGGTGATATGTGAGATAGTGCTTTAGGAGACGAATTTGAGTATGGAGATTCGGATTCAGATTTTTTGTTTGAATAAGTTCCATTTAATCCAGGAGGTAAAAGGCCAAGTGGAAGACCTGGAAATCCTGGTAGCATGCCAAAATGTGGTAGCATAAACGGTGGCGGAGGATGTGGAGCAATATCTCTTCCGTTAATCATCTGTTCTGTTAAGCTTGATAAAGGATGTGGTTTTAGTTTGTCAAGGTTTAACGGAGAGGTTTTTGTTAAGTCATCTGGTTTTAATGGTAGACTTTTCAAAGCATCTAAAGGAGAAAAATCATTTCCGTATGCTTCGTTGAAAGGTAAACTTTGTCCTTCTGCATAAAGTCTCGCTAAAAATTCTGAATGAAGTTGTGGATTAGCCAAAAGTGATGCAAAAGGGTATTTATCCACAAAATTTGGAGGTTTATCAGATGATGTAGTTGACAATAGTTTTCTATGTAGATTTAAGTTAGCACTATGTCTGTCTCGACTGCGTTTTGATGGAAAAGCGGCATTGCATCCATCTACGTTGCACTTGTGCATCAATTTTAAATGAACATTTTGATAATGTGTCTTGACTCCAAAGTGATTTTGAAATATTTTCCCGCAAGCCGTACATTTTCTAGGATTGTCTTTATCAATAGGTACATCCATAGTACTAATAAATACCCCATTATCAAAGTGACCATATATTTCATTCTGGCTATCGTCAGAGTGAGCATCACTCAAACTATCTCCTGAAGAAGAAGGCGATCGACTTCTTGGACTGACTGGCATATTTCCACTACCGAATCCCATTGGAAAATGTAACCCTAATGGATTCGATTTATTTGCAGGTTTATTTGCTAGATCCCCGAAATTTCCATGTGAAAGACTTTCTAACTGTCTTAAAGCATTCCCGAATTCAAGGTTTTCAGGACTTTTATTGGTATTTTCCATTAATTTTGGTGACTTAGATCTTACTAAATTTTCTACTTCTGCAATGTCTTCACGTTTTATGAAAGCCGTTACATCGTTATGGCTAATAGAATTTATATTAGCATCCAATTTTTCTCTATTCGCATTCACATCTGTAACTGGACTACCATGTTTTGCAATGGACAGATTTTGTATTTCGTTATTGACATTGCTATCATTAAATTCTGGATCGTCACTCGGTTCACTTTTGATAGGTTTATTAGTAAGATTTGTTTGGTGGTTAATATTGTCTTTTGTTTCATTTGGAGGAGAATTTTGGTCTCTTCCAGTAGTATCACTTTCTACTTTCACACGTTTTAAATCTAACACTGTGGTTTCAATGCTTGGTGTAGGGAATTTTATTCCATCACTGCTGTCATTGTCTGAATTATGATCGGAAACTCGAGAAGTACTCACGGCACAGCGAATAGGATTTTGATTTTTCCGTTTTCTTTTACTGGCTACAAACGGAGATATTTCATCTTTGATATTTTGGGTATCATTAAAACTTACACCATCTTCATTACTATCAACATTACTTCGTAATTCATCGTCGACATCAGACACTGACTTTATACGTTTATCAGGCATGCTGAAATCTTCCGGTTGATCAGGAAGTTGATTAGTAGTAATATGTCGTCTTTCTGGCACTTCATCTTCTTTTTCTAGATGATCATCGTCAACATGATCTGAGTGCTCTCCATCATCATCATCGTCGTCTCCAGCAACAACAACAATACCATCATCGTCATCGTCATCTCCATCATCTTCCATCTGACTTAAGTCCATACCAGACGAATTAAATGCCATTGCTTCCTCGTGAGCTTGAGTTTGTAGCATGCGAGCTCTTTCATATCTTTGTTGGAAACTCAAATCGAGACTATGTTTATAATCCAAAGCATGAGGCATTCCAGCATGTTGAGATCTTAATTCTGGTGGAGGTGTTAAAAGCGGGAATGGACCAAATGGATTCAAAGAACCGAGTCCACTTGCATTCGGTATTCCTAGACCAGCTGCGTGAGGAGATATTAAAACTGGATGTGATTGCGAGCTTCTTCCGTCATGAGGAGAGATTTTTCGTCTCAAATGAGGTGAATGAAGTTTAGGGTTAGGATTTGCACTATGGCGGTTTCTAGACCTTCTAGAACTGAACATCATACTGCATCCTTCAACAGTGCATTTATGCATCTCTCGTAAGTGCACTGCTGAAAAATGAATTTTCAACGCACCTTTGTCACAAAACGTTTTCAGACACACGTTGCATTGTACTCTTTTCTTTCCAGTTGCTGGATTGATAAATTGGGTACCGAGATTAAGTGGAAGTTGTGTTGAACCCCAGTGCCTTTTGGTTGGTGTGACTGGTTTTGAGGTTGTTGGTGGTCTTCCTGGACGTGAAGCCCTAGGAACTGCATCTTTGCTTAAATTCAAAGCATTATCATCATCTTCTGAAGGTCCATCTTCGGATCCAAGATCACTACTTCCAGTAACACTTAAGAAATCAGTAGTAGAAGGTGATTTGTGTCCAGTAGATGAAATCAGTCCTGGAAATGAAGCAGCTAAACTTGCGGCTGCAAGTGGATTACCAGCGACTGCTGCAGCCATTGCAGCTGAGTGATTGAAACTATTATTCAATGACATTGCTACAGATGATGGAGGCATTGGTCCAGGTGGAGGTAAATGAAGCATATTATTGGGAAAATGATTCATCATATTAGGACCGGAGTCCGAAGAGGCATCAGAAGTGCGACGCTTTCTTTGGTGGTAATGATGGGCTTGACTTAAGTCTTGTCCCGGTTGAGGATGATGAGGATCGACAAATGGAGCAAGACTCGAACCCATCTTTCTAAAATCGAAAGGCTGCATATTTTGCAGTCGATTAAGGGGAGATGAGCTCATAGGGTGATGATTTATCGGTGGATTTATTCCTGTATTCTTTGAGCTATTCATATTGTGTCTATGCGGTTGAGTTGAATTAGCTTGTGAAGATACTGGTAATCTTATACTTTGCGGTAATGATGGTGGGGTTCGTCTTCTTCCTGGTGATACTTCATTATTTTTTGCCATATCTTCTACAGTAGTCCTTCTTTTGTCGTGGCTTTTTCTTTCAATGCTTCTACTATCGGTATTGTATCTATTAACCATTTCATTATGAAATTTTGCCTCTCTGTCATACTCCTCAAGATTTTTCATCCCTCTTTCCCTGAAGTACTTAAAAGCATTTAAATCAGGTGGATATGCTGCTAGATAATTTCTGAAGCCATGTAGAGCGTGGTGACCACCAAGTTCTCCGAGTTTCTTAAACTCAGCTTCGAGGCGTAGTTGATGAAGGAGTCTGGGATCCAGCGGTGGCATCGGTGGCATTGGTGGCTCATGGCGCCGCGTAGATGACGGAGGCTGAAGTGGTCCTCCAACCTGTTGTCTGGCAACTTGCTGCATGGTCATAGACCTTTCCTCAGGCCGGCAGAAGCCCAGATGGTCAAGGCCGCCGTTTTGAGATTCCTGAAATAAAATTTAAAAACATGTTTATTATTGATACCTTAAATGTTACATCAAACACATACATTGCTTAAAAGGCAGTGACATACTAATGTTTAGATTTTGCACCATACAAAGGCGTCACGATATGAAATTTTTATAAAGAAAATGAGATAACTTTGCCAATGTATTTTACATTTAATGGTATTCGCCAAATTAAAAAAAATGTGTATTATGAAGCATAAGATAATTATATAAACTACTTTAAAAAGGCTACAAATTAACTGTCATAAAGAAGTGAAAATATTATATAATATATATAAGGTTCGAAAAACTTTTTTCACATGTGCGCTTTCGTTTCACGGTGAGGCACAGATTTTTCAACAAGAAAATAAATTACTAAATATTACTTTCACGAAAAATATGGTAAAACATTTTCATGCCATTTCGTAAATTGTAATATTTTTTTTTATTATAATGGAGCAATGAATGCTAAGACCGTAAATAAACAAATTATTATTGGTAACATATCTACAAAATGGTTGCTCAAAAAATAACATTAACAATTGCTTTGTTTTTTGTATTACATGCTGTAGAAAAATTGAAAGGGTCAATTAAATCTATCAATTATTGAAAAAAATGTCCTTGGAGTACAAGCTATGCGATGGCCAAAGGCAATTATATATAAAAAAGGATACTACAAATACCATTTTTATTTATTTGTTTCAGTTGACGATTATTAACGATACTTTTTTTTTTTTTTATTGTTGTTATTATGTTATATTTGTGGTCTAATGTTCGAAGTGTCTACTATGAATATCGATAGCTTTAAGTGCAATTTGTCACGCCGTTGGTTGAAGGCGCCCTTGTGCAAAGAGTTTTTTGCGCCACCTGTAATAATTTGCATAGTTAAGAGTTCTATCTTTATATTAGTATTTTGTAAATATATAATATATTTGTTTTTATTGGGCAAATATGATATCATTGAAAATAGGAAATACTGGCAATTTTTTAAATGTTTCTTACAGAAAGGCGCCTATTATATTCAAGCGCTCTTGTGCAGTGCATAATATAAACATTAAAACGGTGCGGCCCTGGTTCTATTTTATTTTTATTTGTTTTTTTTATGAGACTAAAAACTGATTGTTTTGCAAATTATTTTGGTATAAAAAACACATTTTAAACGATTTATTAACAGAGTTATTTAGGAATGATAAATTTTTTGATATACTTAAATGACTGAGTTGTCAAATACTGTACATGGATATAGGACAGTGGTTCTTAACCAGGGGTGCTCGCATCCCTGGGGGTGCGGGAAGGCGTAATTGGCGCAGTATAAACTATTAAATTTTTGGTTGTAAAATATTTCAAAACTACAGTAATCCCCACAATAGCGCGAAAGTCGAGACCGTGTTATTAGAATAGCGCTCGATTGATAAATAAAATGTACAATTTTCTTTAAATAAACAATAAATTTTGCAAAATATGTATTTTTATAAACTAAAAAATCGAAGCACATTTTTCAATGGGGTGCCGAGACCTATTTTCAGATTAAAAGGGGTGCGGCTCACTTTAAAGGCTGAGAAACACTGATATAGGATGATGCAATAAAATTATTATTAATTCTTTTTTTACTAAAGGTGCAATTAAACACTTTGCACTTTAAGCTATCGATATATTATCAATTGTTCAAATTAGGTGTTTGCTTATTTCTCATTAGCAACAAACATAATGTGCATGTGGTTAAATAGCATAATATAAAGTTAGTTATAGTAATAATCCCGCACATACTAGTACCCGCCAACTACGGTCTTGGGAAACTGCTCCTGGGATATTTCTAGTACTTTGAAGAGCGTAGGTTCGTTACGCCACAGTATACGTCATAACTAGTGTAAATACGTGGTGCATGGTAGAGGGAAAGTCTTTGTCTCGTTATGTAATATTTACACGTTGATTAGCTAAACGTAAATAGTTACGAAGATTTTTTCAATATTATAATTAAACGTATAGTTTGACACCAGTCAAAATAGCCAATACTTCACGTACGCACAAGACAAATGCGCACGTTACAAATTTACATGCATAAAAATGCGCCCAAGATGACCGTACAAAGACAATTACGCATACTTTCAACTGATCACAAAGAAATAATGGTAATTCTTTTGAGACAGAACGCCGATCGAGATGGAAATTATTTTTCAAGCACATTTAACGAATAATTTAATTGCAAGATTTGTTAAATGACATATATGATCACTAATTCAACTTTTAACTACTAATATTTTCTTTAATATGACGGCATAGGGAGGGTAGATTAAAATTGAATACCACCCTGGTAATTTTTTACTTAGGACTAAATCACTTCTCACAGGGATGTAACATACGATTATGATATAGATTTAATTATTACTATTATATATACACTATACTAAATTCTACTTGAGTAGAGTAAATATGTTTGTATTTGATTATATTTTTGATAAATTAATGTATCAAGTTGATTTGAATCTAATAAGTAGGCAAGTGTATTGCGCCTGATGTAGAAACAATGACGGATATGTTATTTTTTTAGTTCATCCATTACACACAATAGTGTTGCCTGTCGCTAGATGAAAAAATATCCACGTTAAAATTAGCCTGCGGATATGTTTTTTATACACTTGTAATATTCAGATATAATTTGTTCCACTGCATGTTAAACTATAAATGGCAAACATGAAATTGTATTAAACCAAAAAAACTATCACATTTAGTTGGAAGATTGTTCTTGATTATCATTTTTACGAACTACACTATGATTTCAGTAACGAATTTCAACCCAAAACTAATAATTTAACTAGTTTTTTTTAATTAATATTTTCGACTGATGGTGCTTGATGGAAATTGATTTTAATTCTCATTACGTTTAAAAAGGGTCACATCCACGTTTGCCAATCATTTGCTTGCGGAAAATCATGGGTTTGATGTAGATACTGGAATTAAGTTATTA
>JAGVSQ010003287.1:0-22022 GCA_022683975.1 Rhyacophila evoluta | reverse complement strand
TTAAAATCAATTTCCATCAAGCACCATCAGTCGAAAATATTAATTATTTATATGTTATTTGGTCGAAGATTTAATAAATAGTAGCTACAGTCTATGTTTACTGATCTTACTTATCTTGGTAGAAAGAGAAAATTTAACCGATAGAAGATAATTGGGAAAGTAAAATAGATCACTTTATTTTGGAAACGCCTAAGACCTTTTCATATAGAACTATATAGAAATAAATTATCGAATATGATAGTAAAATTAGCTTCATACTTACACCACATTTATTTGGCTTATGTCCACTGTGGACTCTCATATGGATAAGGAGTTTATAGCGAGCATTGAACGGTCGTGTTTCCCGCGAACACGCACACCATAGACAGCTGAATTCTTCGCCTGTAATAGATATAATAAAATAAGAATGAAATAAATCTCTTCAAAATTCTAAAACAACAGTTTAAACGGCTTTTGTCGAGTATTTAGTGAGCAGGATATTAAGTTAATTTAAGTTAATAGCTATTTGTTGTTGAACCTTTAAATGTTCCTCCTAATTATTTTGAGGCAGTAGTTACCACTAAATCCACTTTCTTATACTTTTCAATCAATTTCAGTTGGTTTTTTTAGTCATTTAAAAAAAAAAAAATTTCGTTATTATATTTAAACGTTTACCTAAAAGATCGAGTGAATGATGATTCAATAAGTAATGTAAAATAAATTTCAAATATGTTTTGTTAATTATGAAAAACATCTGATTTGAGAAATGTATGCTTTATTAAATGTAATAGTTATTTTACCTTTGTACGTATTCACATGCACTTTCTCGATATGTTCAACTAGTGTGGTTTGGTTTGGGAAATGTATCTCGCAGTCTCTCCAGAAGCATATTCTTTCATCTATAAAAATAACAAAAAAATCAACCATTGTTTATCACATTAATAATACCGCATATTGACATGGACTTGATGTCTTATAAAATAAATATTTATCCACGTATCACTGTGTATTGGTTGAAAGCACCTTAAACTGAAGGTAAATTAAATACTTGGGATTTTGTAAATGACGGATTAATAGACGAGCTTTAGAAATATCCAGTTAAAATTGTATTCGGTCGTTTTCGTAAATATATAAGGCAGTAATTATTCGGAAAAATACTACGCCTATTTAGAGAAAATGATAAGAATATATAATAATTATCTGGAAATATTATGATATTCATACTAATGTAATTAATTTTCAACAAAACTTACCTCTTTGAGTATCTGCCTCTCGTCCATTATCTTCGAGACTTAAAATGTCTCCTCCGTCGTGAATTTCAAAACTGGACTCCTTCGTTTCACAATAATCCTCGAATCCAATCAAATTATCGTCGTCCTGTTTATAATAACTCAGCGAGTCCAAATCTTCAATCAAATTATTGGCTATTTTTTTCTCATCAAAAAGGCTCAATTTTTCTTCTGCCTGGGTTGATTTAACTTCATTATCAAAATTATTAATCTTTTTACTGGCATCATAGCCGATTTTATCAAATAATTCTGAATAATCCGAATTTTTTTCTGTTTCGTTTTTATTATTGAGTTCATTTTGAAATAGTATATTATTCGGATAGCAATATCCATCCAAATTGTCGATCGATAAAGGTTTTATTTGGGGTGTTGAAATATAAAGATCTAAATTATTGCAAGAGATTCCGTTTTGTGGTATAGATGCATCTCTTTCTGAAAATCGTCCAAAGTGTTTGGAAAACGCAGTTTCTAATGGAGGCAAAGGAGTTTTATGTGAAATTCCCAAAACTTCATCCGAAATAGAATCAGGAGTCAATCTTCCAGTGAAATTACTGTCGAAAAATACATCGTCTTCCTTGTTTTCACATTTGTCATCTAGCCAATTGTACTTGTCATCCACTTTGGTGAAATTAATATCAGAGTAATATTTCCAATCTGGTTCTTCTAATGAATTACTTTTGAGTGACCCATAATCTGATAATGAGCTATGAGGATTATTATTGGAAGTTGTATAGCTACACGTTGATAATTCAGACATTTCGAAACTATCGCTTCTGATATTACACGATTTCTGTCCATTTTTATCATAACAGGACTTGGTATTGACACTTGAATTATTTTCTGTACCACTAAAATAGTTCAAACGCAGATCATTATCCTTATCGTTCCAAGTTTTCTTATATTTTCCCGTGCTATCATCCAGCAATGTCAAATGTGAAGTAATATCAGTATTTTTTGGATTTGAATCGAAATTATTATCTTTACCATAATTCCTGCCCTTCTCAGACTCCAGCATGAACAAAGTATTGAAATGAAGTTCTAAATCTGATATCGGCTGGTAATCATCTTCCAATATTCTTTCGTCGCTTGAAGACGTGAACGGCGGAAACGGCGGTGGGACGAAAAATGGATAACACGAATCTGACTCAACGGCCATAGTTGTTCTTTGGTATTTAATTATTTTTTATTTTACCCCCAAGTTGTGTGGTACACTACTTTAAATTAGGTATTTTTTTATGTTACCAAATGTCTGACCTATATTTTGTCGCCAAATTTAATCCATAAATTAGGCAAAATCTTAAAAACATGTGCTATTTTGTATGTGACCTCCAAATTATTCAAAAGGAAACAATTAAACAACATAAAAGTAACAAGAGTTTTCACACTTTAGAAAGCTCGTTACTGCTTTAATTATTATTAATATTTTTATAGATTCGTTTTTTCATCTATAGTCAATTGAGAAGACCTTTCAAGTGTTTTAGTCATTCAGTTCTATTATTTGAACACTTCAATAATCAACGTATCTTTTCTGAGTAGATTTTAATGATTGTTCTCTTTCATTCTTCCAGAAGTCTCCCACGATGGCACATGGTCGAAGATTCTATTCTTGTTCAGGAGTTTGTGCCATCGAAAGCACAACGCGCGCCACTCTTACAAATCTTCCACAACGATTATTATTATTATCATCGCACTTCTGTTTTAGTTGAAATATGGCGTGTGTCGATTTGGATAAAAAATAATACGTCTCTCTCTTTCTGTTATGAATTGTAGATCTGGAAGCTTTTGAATTGTTTTTTTATGTATATGATGAATGAAAATAAACTTCTCTTAGTATGACCGCATGTTTTTATGAATCCGATGACGCTTGTGACATCTGCAAAACAAGAAAATTATGAATTAAAATTTATGAATCGATGATATGTATTGTATGATAATGAAAACATGATTGCTATTTCATGAAGCGGTCAGTTATAAAAATAAAAATGATGTTTTTTGTTAAGTAATACACATACATAATAACATACCATACTTCTTTTATGAAACATATTATAACTTTTTCGAGAATTACTGCGTGTATTATAAAACTACCAGAAAACGTTCTAGGGTCTTGATGTAAGAATTTTACAAGAATCTCAGTCATTATTATTGAGAAAAATTGAATGTAAAAACGCGTTTGATTATATCTCATGATTTTAGTTAATTAATTAATTATTATTTGATAATTTCATCACAGTTTATGTTTAAAACTTTGGCCTGATTTTTTAAAAATCATGTAGGTATTTTAGATCTGAAACGACAATCGAAATATTTTCGTTATTTTTTTCAATTTGAAATTTTAAAATGTCTGATTTCCTGCTCACCAAAAAGTTTAAGTCCGTGATAGAATAAAATTCAGATGAAATATTATTGCCACCAAGCGCTTTTAATGTAAATATTTAAGTTTCATAGAGAGGGATTATAAGAAATATGCGCTATTTAGATTGAGTAATTACAATTATTTCTCATAAAATTACTTTTTCCTAGCTTGTTATTTTTTTTTTAACCAAATAATAAATTTATTAAAAATGGTACATTCAGTTACCGTGAGCTGTTGAAAAGCATTTAAGGCCTAATTTTTTTCATCACCATCTGTCACATCTAATACACCCATCACAAAGGTTTATATGGTAGTGTGAAAAGCATGGGGCGCTCTTCAAAATGCCTGAAGTTTCCCATGAGCAGATTTTTAAAAGATTAGAGCACATGCAAGATTTCTATTCTAATGAATTATTATTAATACGAAGTCCTAATAAAAAAGACCTCTCGTTCCCCGAAATTTATCCTAATTTTTAAATGATGAAAAATAGTGAACATTTCATTAGTGAATCTAACCTTAAATTACAGGTCCGACAGATAATCGAACTGACTTTAAAATTTTAATTTTTTCCAACACAAATTGTGAATTTGAGACTGATAAAGCTTTCCTTCCCATGTGTATTTTATATGTGCTATTTTTAAATTCAATATATAAGCTAATATAAATATGATTTATTTTATATCAACTAGTCTTAGCATAATTTCCAAGTTCTTGTTCGTCTGACTACTTTATCATTCTTATGAGTATAAAAAGTGACATCTTTTTTCACTAATTTTGACGATAACTAATGTAAAAGGTTAGATAAACTCAATAAAATACAAAAGCTTCTTTCTACGTTAAATATTTATAACCTATTATTTTAAAAAGCTTTCACTACAGAATAACACAATCCGTACATTTCTATTGAAAGTTAAAAGTTTTTTATGTTACATGTGAATATAAAAAAGATTAATGAACTTGTGTTATATGTAATAGCTCACTTGCATATATACAAAAGCGAAATGTAATGTACATAGTGTTGTGGTAGCCGAGAGCACATGTTTAATTTCATATACCCGATGTATATTTTACTGTACATAAAAAAATGATATCCACATGTACACAGAATGGAACATACACAAAAAGGAAATGTAATTAATAATGTATATTCTGTGCAATATCATATGAGTTTATTTTAAGTTGACCTTTATTATTTAGTGGATGAGTACAATTTCTCATGTTTTAATGTGAGTATGACTGTAAGGTGTTACACCATTAACAGGTGTATCAAATAGCTAACAATGAAACGCTTATCTATTAAAATACATATCGATATCGTAAAAATATATGCCTTGTATTAGACCGAAAATGGTTGTTATAATATTAAGTTAATAGTATTCGCAACCGAGTAGTAATCACTCGTAATTTGTAATCATATTTCCGGTTCGAATCCTTCAGATGCACAAAGAATTTTAGAAAAAAATACAGATAATGAGTGTGGATGCATAGTTGATTGAGCAATCGACAATCTATTGTCACAAAACACAAGGTATTCACTATCTGTTCTTTTTCGGAGCGGACAAAGTTTAAAAAATATGGTTTTAATTACAAATTATAAACTTGTCGATAAAACAATAATGTGTGGGAGTTAAACACCATCATTTTAGTAGAAATAATTAGCATTATATAACGGTTTTATTTTTTTACGAGGCATCCGTTTGAAACAATATGCATTCTAGTTTTCTCGGAACAGCATGCATGATACCCACAATATTATTATTACGATTTAAAGTTATATATTAAAAAAAAAACATATGTTTGACGTGGCGCCACTGTTTATCTGCATTATGAATGATGCATAAGTAATAAAAATACGTATTCAATTACTATTTACTATGAGTTAATTTAACTTATTTAGTTTTATTATTGTAAATATTTATCATTTTGTAAGATTTATTTCTTCGTATATGGTGTTTGCAAAATTGCATAAACTTTCTATTTTCTCTTTGTTTAGGAAGGATAAACATAAATTATATTTAAGCATAGGATTAAGCTTTTGGCTTATAACTAATATACGAACAAAATAATATGTTATATATAGCTTTATGATGAATGGAAATTAAATTAATTAAGAATATTGAGATATTGAAGCGTCTTTACAACGTGTCTATATCATCGAGAAACGACTTTATTCAAAGAAAATATCCCTTAAAATTATAATAACTACCCAGCATTTCGATTATAACTCTATGAAACAAAACGCAAGTAAAAGTATGTTTGTAATTTTAGTTGAATAATCTGTGTTCTCCGTATGATACCGGTTTTGTTCGACCGAATTTGTATCATTTAGTCGTATATCTACATCATATTTAATAATCATGATTGTCTTCTAATGATTCATACTATGGATTAATGACGGCTAGTTGAAATTTATTTAAAATTAAGACTCGTAAATATATCATTTACAACCTTGGTGTCTTCATTATTTAATATCGTAATGTATGTTTGTTAATACGCGTGAATATAGCCTGAAGATGAAAACGACTGATAGTTCCGTCGCAAATAAAAATCCTATGGAAATTTACAAGTTTCCAACAATACTGTAAACGATTTCTCCTAGGCGAAATTTAGGCGGGAATCGATGGCAGTTTTTACCGCCAAATCCAAGCCCTAAAACAACATGTACCCGTCTTTAAATTATATTATAATATATAAATTTTTACATACAAGTGGCATGGATGTTTCCATAAAAAAAAACTTAAACATTTTTTATTTCCACTCATATTAAAACAAACACTTGTAAAATAATAATCTCCTTTACTAAAATGTACAATGAAAATAAACACGCAAAGATTCATTGACTTGTGTTTTTTTTCGCCTTTTTTTTAAGCAACCAGTTCCATTTTATATACCAGATTGCTTTACAGTTTTTAGTGTAACGTCTGTTACTAAAAATAAGTTACATATTAAAAAAAAAATACGCGTAAAAAAACAAGGTAATTAAAAATTTGCATATATTTTTCCCACATAAATAAAAAATCCTTTTGATCGTTATACATCTGCGATACCAATTGCTCTTCATCTTCATTGTTTTAGTTTTATAGACATTATGAATTTAGAATCTATACACATTATGGCCATATAACAATAAAAAATATGCGTTCTATTCCCTATTGGTATGTAAGAAATTTATTTGTATCGGACAGCTACACAGTCCTAGTGAAATTAATATTATGAAAACATCCGATTTGTATTGAAAATTTTCATATTTAAATAGAATACACATATTTTTATATAGTGTTGTATGTTTCTTTCTGTCAACCAAATGGTTGAGTGGTAGAGCATGACCGAAATCACATAAATAATGTTGCTTCATAAAAACTATGTGCCCAACGAACGATTGGCTGTCAACTAATCTCTGTAAAAAATTGTTTCACATTCGGAGCGGACTTGGTTAACATATCATAATATATATAAATATATTTATATATATATATATATATATGGATAATATATCATACTATTTCAACGCTTGAACATGTGTTTCAAAGATGATCTGATACTATTCATTATACTATTTTTAATTCTACCAGAATACAGCATAGCTTAAGCGGTGATCTATCCAAGTATTCATAAATTTGTAACAATAGTACACACGTAAATCTATATATTATTATTACTATCATCGATTGATGGTGGAAAATAGAAAAATAATTATAAATTGACGACTTTTAGAAATTTATTTGTAACTTCATGGTGATTATAATTTTTATACATGTCCTGGCTTTCGACCGTCGGCATCTGTAACTAAGTACAAGTAACAATGCAGTGCACGTTGCATATTGTGAATATTATAAACAAAACAACCAATTTAATGAATAGAGTTGGTAAAATAGTTACACATATAATGTAATATTTTATACTATTTTTTTTTTTTAATTCGGTCGTTATATTTATATTCTCATGTTGCTAGTATTGTTTGTATTAATGAAAATATTGCAATAACCAAATAATATTTATCAATCCGGGGTTTATTCATCTTGTCTTTTAGATATTACCTAGATTGTTGAAGGTTTTCATTTAAATTACTATGCAGAATATCTAAAGCTAATGCATCCACAGGGTGGCTTAAATTTATCATAGTAATAGTTGAAATGAAAAATGTGAATGAATTGCCTTGTTGCAAATTGAAAAGTTATATTCCCTGAAAAGTGAATTTACTATTACCGGTTCTAAAATCCATCAGTAATAATACCACACTATTCAAATCTGTGATATTTTCAACTTTGTCTGCTCCGAATTCACATTATTATATACTGACCTCCTAAGTGTGAAAACTTATCGTTTAATTGTCAACCAATTGCTTAATCTACTGAGCATCTAGTCCTGCATCTTCAATTTAAGAAGTCTTATGCAGCTGGAGAATTTGAAAGCGCGATCGATAAATGAAGGAACCAATATTAGCTGTGGCATACGTATAGGTACATAATGTCAAATCTAACTTAATAAATAAACATTTAGGCTAGTGTTATATTAGTTACACATAAATAAAATATCATTTCATGCAATTGCAACAACGTGCAAATTTAATATACAAGCGTTAAAATACAAATTTACATAAATGTAAAAAAAAATGTTGCATGCTGTTCCAAAGGATGTCCTGAGTTACTAAGCCAACGGTTTGAAGACCACTGCTATATACAATAATCAGTCACAGTTCAGTCAAAAACTACACCGATTATTATGACACAGATTAATGACATGAAAGCTCACCTCAATGTGGTATTCCATGGTCCCGTGACGATATTATGACATGATGCATAATTTATTATGCAAATCGTTACACATAATGACACACACTCTGTTTTATGAGTTCTTAAAAGTGTCCCCGAATTTCACAGCCTCCTTCATTCATTTATTGCACAAAAAAGGACCAAATAGTTTAATGATTCAAAGATTTTCAGCATAATTATTAGGCCAATTTTTTTTTTTAATTTATATATTATTATGATTTGCAGTATTAATTGTAAAAAATAATATTCACATTTTACTAAGTATTCAGTTGTTAGTAATAAAATGTATTTTTTTAAATGGGATTATGTCGAAATTGTACGTTTAAACTGTTTTAAAAAAATGTTTTTTAAGTGATCTTTATACTTTTTATAACTGTCAATCTAATTTAAAAAAATATTGTTTATGGTCATATATGGAATAAATTCACATCAATGTATTATATTTAGTATTTGTGGTATAAAATAATCATTGTCTCTGATATCAACTGTCAAAATACCGTTAAATTTAAATATTCGCCACAACACAAGTTTGTTAGTATGATGTTAACTGTCTAATGAAGTGGATTCGATAGCATCTGAAGTAAAAACTCGCGATCTTAATTTTAACAGTCATCTTTAAGACAGATGGCACATTAGTAGATTTTTTTCATATCGAGCACAATTGTTTACCCCTACCAAGATACTACTGAACCATGTGGTAGTGTATTATTTCAGGGGTGATAACACTTGGTAGTATTTAAAAAATCCCTACATTACAATATTTTATCAAATTATTCGGTGTATATTTTTACTGTAGAAGAAAATTACGTGGACGAATGATTTGATTAAGCGAAATATAAACTGATATGCTTTTTTCAGTTGCTACAACTTTAATAACTAAAATCATATGAATTTTATGTAGTTTTTTCACCCTGTAGTTCCGAAAGTAAGGTATATGAATCTCTGCAATGTGATATCCTGAAAGATTATTTTTCACGAGAATTGTTTGTCGAACAATTGTTCAATCCAATAGGCACCCAGTACTGCATTTTGGAGTTTTAAAACTCTATTAATAAAACCTAAAAAAGTTTAGATTTTTATATATTTTAAATATAAGTATTTTAGTATATATATATAAAAAAATAAGCGATATTCGAGCCAAATTTTAAATATTTTCGATTTTCCCTAAATTTCTAGAGAATATTAACTAAAGAAAGTGTCTAATTCTCGTGATTCAAAAAGTTGCTAAAGTTATTTCACCAACCATGGTCATATTAATAATACATAGTTCAAAAGCTTTCTGGATAATCATGTTATTTCTATCACGTATCATTGCGTAAAATTCTAATTTTATACCTATTTTTATGAAACGTGACAAAAATGAAATAATATATATATATCAAACAAATAGAACTTAGTTACAATATTTTATTGAACTTCACCGCCATTTAATTTATATATAGTTAAAATTGACTACATAAGAGATCATTTGTTATATTTTACTTCGGTGAATAGAGTGTGGCTATATGATCCAATTTGGGAGTGGATATTGAAATTGAATGTAGCACGCAGAATATTATTAAGTTATCAAATCTCAGCTTTTGGTTTTATCAAAAAGATACATAGCTTAGCAGCATACGAAATAAGCTTATGATACTAAGTTAAAACAATTTGAAACGTCTACTGTAAAACGGTAGCAGATATGTAAAAGCTCCTCCAAAATAACACTATTTTGGTGAGTTAAATACAGCTAAATATTTATTTGTATGTCTTTTATTCGCATATTGGGCACGATGGCATTCGGAAAGATACAAGAATTTGCGTGATATAAAAACGAGAATATGAAAAAAATAATTTTTATCACATCTTTGAAAAATTCACAAGTCAAGTCAAGTCACATATGTTATGAATAACATGGTAATTTATGACATTAATGACTTTTATTTAATCTATTATATACTTGGAAAAACACTGTTTCATGGTGCTTAAACTATAGCACTATTCATCCATTCACATTTCCGTTTCCACAGGTTGTAAATGAATCAAACTTAATTTTTTCAAATCGATTCTCAGCCAACCGCTCAATCCATTGAGCATCCATGTTTCACACCTATATATACGATTGTATAATAAAACCACATTGATTGTTTATGCAAGCAATCTTATATAATTATAATAAACGTACACCAAATGTTTTTGATCCCGGTTCTCTTTTTCAGTCGATTACAAAAATATTAAAATAAAAATTAGTACTGAAAAAGAGATGCAAAAGAAGAAATGTGTTGGTTAAGGATTATACACCGTATGTTGTCAACGGTATCTGCGTTTGGAAGGGTGAATTTTGTTTGGCAAAGTGCGATACTTACATAAAAATGTCAGTTAAGCTTAGAAATAATATTACAAGAGATGGTTTAACTTCTGAATTCAGTAAATGATAACGCTGTGACAAGTGCAAAGATAGTCAGAGGTTCTCAACATTATTGATTTATTTAATCGATTATGTTGGTTGTTTGTACTAAAGTACGTAAACACGTACGTCAAAGCCCACACCTCTAACATTGATGCATTTTTTGACAGTTCCACTCCAAGATATATGTGAAGGTTCACTTTGAGAGTCTATTTAAGAAGAACATGTCCTGTATCAGTATATAAAACTGTATGTTACACAAGTTTTATTAATGTACCTTCGGGGTACACTCTTCGATTCCGACTGATTCACAAGCGCACAAATTATTATTCACCCGGCCAAAGTAGACGGTGGAAATCTTCCATATAGAAAGATTATAATTATTTTTTATAATCACCTAGCTTACCTATCATTATCAATATGTTTAAATATACTGTACAAAATATCAGAATTACCCATACATTTTACAATAACTGAACTGAAAACAAATATTTTACAAAAACTTATTGTACTGCTATTGACGTATCTAGGAATGAAGGCACTAAAATTATGGTGATTTCCTCGAAGGAATTGTTAATATATTGTTAGTATGAATAGTAGTAGAGAGTGAAGGTTAGATTTTCACATCTGCTGGATGTAAAAAAAACATCTGAAAATCCAGGACTGGACGCTGATAGGGGTGAGAAATCGTCTGAGAACCAATTCACGTGAAAAAATATTCTGTCAAGACATATTTTCACATTGCAGGTATCTATATATACACTTCACTTAATAAGTATCAAAAAAATATTTATGCCGATGTCATTAAAGTTTGTAAATTTTTAGCACGATATATCATATTAACATAATACGACAATATTTATAAGAATAATTAATACTTTATAATATAATATTACACAAAAGTATCTATGAGTAATTTAAAAACAATTATATGAGAATTTTTGTAAAATTGGAAGTCTAAAGAGTCAAAAGGCGAATTTTGTAATGTAAATTTCTACCAAGCGCCATATATCAAACTGATTTTAATTAATTTCCAAATAACATGGTTAGTTTCAGATACATTCAGTTCATTTTTTATAGATAAAAAATTAGGTATGAAATAGTCTCAGTAAAATGTAAAGCACACACAAGAAGACGATTATATTCCTTGTACTCATAATATAGATCGCTGTACAACATTACAATGCGATTTGGTTTGCGATTTTATCAATATCGATAATTGACACAGCTTTGGTAAAGGACGTCAAAAATTGAGTTGCCTAATTCACAGATCATTTTAATAATTACATTATCACAGAGTTTGCTTGCCCTGAATACCAGGGGTTTCAAATACAACACACGTACCATTTTACGTACGCAATTATTATTAGAAGAATTAAAAACACTATTTTTATCAAACCAATGAATATTTTAAATTAATTAAAAAATCGATATCGATATGATATCTTAGAAAATTTGATTTTACTATTCAAGGTCGGGGCGGGATTATATATTTATAAAAATTGTAAACTTTCATATAGATCGTTATTTCTAATTCGTGTTTGTATAATTATGTAGTATGAGTGTATTTATTTCACCATGATACACTTAAACATTGTTATACGTAGCCAAATGTGCTGAAATATCTATCCAAAGTAAAAAAACGAGACGATTTTCAGATTTAGCACAATCAAAATATTTCAACAAAGCAATAACAACCGATTATACGAATTACATAATTTAATACAATACAACGTTTTCAATTATTATAATAATTTACGTCACAATACTTTTTAAGTAAAATAAAAAGATAATCTGCGAGAAAACCAATATTTGCACACATAATGTGTGATAAAACTGGTTTTCTCCCAGATTATTGCCTTATTTTTATTATACAAGTGGCTCCCATATGCTCAAAAGTTAAATAAATCTTCAGAATTCTCGGTTAATTTACCCACATGTGATGAAAAATTGGTCGATCATTCCGCAGGGACTTCATGCTTGTTGACATCAGCTATTAGTCCTTTTACTGTAAATCTTTATTGCGTATATAAAACCCGCATAACAAAACTGAATCTGTTTTATAATATATGTTTATAAAGTAAATAATATTTATTTTAATATCTCTCTAAAAAAGACATACTCATGTCGTATTTAGAAATTTATTTAATGTTGAACCATATTGCCGTGGCAATAAACAAACCAGAAAATACAAATAAATTGAATAATAAGACAATTCCATTTACAAATATTTAAATTAAAAACAAAAGAAATATTTACGCTTTTGATTTTCATTGTCAATCGTAATCAACTCGTAAATACGTCCTTGATAAAAAAATTGTGGGGAGCCCCTGTCATAGCATTAATACTGTGTGTTGGATTGAAACACATGCTCGGTATTGAAGCATCTCATCATCTTTAGCGTCGGCATCAGTACGCATATAAACGTATACGATATATGCATGGACGTATATCTTATAATAGGTATTATAATAATATATGATATCGCATTGAAGCAAGTGCTCTGCGGTAACCAACGCGACACGTTGTTAAATATAACTTCAAATTAAAAGTACATACTAAGTTTACTTTATTTTGCGTGTCCTTTTTTGATAGACAACTTGAAAAAATACATTCATTAAAAAAAATACTATTTCATATTCGCCTATCTGGTTGATATGACTAGGTGCTTAAAGCGCGTTTCGAAACATATAGTAACAGGCTCAAATTCCGTAGCTGTATAAGATTAACAAATAAAATATAATGGGTTGAGCGATTCACCCAGAGCCGCACCGTGTTAATGCTTAAATTGTGTAGCGCACAAAGGCACCTGACTATGCTGCGCGTCTTTTTATAAGATTTTTTTTTATCATGGAAATGATTTTTAAATTATTGAAAAAGTATACAATAAAAATATAATATTCTTAAAAAAGTCTAGAACTTTTGAAAATGTAGGTATAAATCAGCGTATCTTCAAAATGATGATGGTTCAAAAACTTTTTGCACAAGGGCGCCTCCTACTTACGGCGCTAAAATATATGAAATACATAAAAATATTTATGTACACCACGGAGTTGTTTTATTTCAGGTTGTTTATTGTGCAGTGGTTTTATTTTACGTTAGAACTTTCTTGCTAAAAAACTTGTTTTAGAACAGTTGGTTTTTGTTTCGCTCAAGATATATGGATATCCGAATTATGAAGGTTTATTTTCTGAGGTGTCATTCCCAGCTCAAATAATTAAGCATTCATGCTCTGGATTCAAATTAAAAACACATAACATACAACTTCTCAAATAACTATTCTTGATTATGAAACTATGATTTGGTATTTGATCGGAAAGCTTATAGTTTATGGGACTCGTTAAAAATACATTATATCACAATAGTACTCGACAAAATATAATTGAATCTAACTTATTAAATTTATCTTACAGTACCGTACATTTTGGATCTCAAAAGAACCCTATTATCTTGCATATATTTACTATGTCCAACTGTCACCGGAGAAATAAATTTTTTATTGAGATATTTCTACTTTAAGGTGATAATATAGTATCATACTACAATTATATTAATGAATTTTAATTCTTGTAAATATTTGAATACACTAAATTAATTATTATGAAATGGTGCTCGTTAAATAATGCCCTGCAAATTATGTGTGTACATTTGAGGCAACGGTAAGCCACATGTGTAAAAATCATTTATTTTTTTTGTTTGAAATAAAACTTGTTCCTTTTTGCACTTTTTAAAGGGCAAATGCTCGTCTTTCTATGCTAGCTTTGACGAAAGGGGAACTTGAGCTCAAATATTACAAATTTTAATCCAAATGGTTTCCGTTAAACTGCAATAGTCGAGATTTGGACGAAAACACCCCTAAAAATAATTACGTTATATTTATATGCTAAATATTACATATATGAGAGATAACATAATAATTATAAAATAATGTGTAACATAAATATAAACATATATATTCTCTAGAAATATCTGTCAATGTGAGACTTTATCTTAGAGCTCCATATATAATATAGGTCGTTTTCACAATATTGAGACCCATATGCTTGACATTGGAATGGAACATGATTTAGTAAAACACTTAATCACCACTCAATGTTATACGTTTATTATAGATATGCAAAAGCCTAGATAATATTTTTGTTGTGTATATCCAATCATGTTAAGTAGCCTTGTGATATTTATATTAATAATTGTAATATGTTAAGATATTTTGTACTTAAATTTTGTTTACGATACAATTTATTTACACACAAATTGACAGTTTATTTTATTTTTAAAATACATTTTAAATTAGGTAGAGATGAATCAAGTTGATTCGGTAGTTGATAAAATTAAATGGCTGACTAGAATGTTTGGTTTGAAATAGGAAGTTGTGGCACATTCGTAGAATAAGAAAAAACTAAAAATGCACAGCTGGATACCTGGTTGAGAAATTGGCTGGAAGCTGCATTAAAAATAATTCCAAAGACAGTAAATAAGAAAAATAATTTGATCATACATGGTTCTTATGACCCAACAAGGCCTCAAATAACTAAATCAGGATGTTATTAACCACTGACCATAATCTATAGACCTGATTTCTTCTGATTTTTACTTATTTAGAAGATGGTCTAAATTGTAAAAAATAGTTGATGCCTGTTACTCAGGCTAAAAAATCCCTTGATTGAATGTTGAAAGAATTTTATTTTAAAGGGATAAAAATAGGTTACACCAGATACAAATCATATAATATTATTAATTAAATTAATAAAATAATATGTTTCAAACACCAAAATTGTAGTATCAACTCAATATAAAATAAAAATTCAAAAATTTAAACTTCAAGTTCACATGTCTCTGTTGTAGATGAATATTGATTTTTATTATTTGATTTCTATAATACATTTGAAATTTTCGAAAAGTAATTGATTAATAATGTCAGTTCTTAATTTTACAGGATATCAAATAGACACAACGACAGAATTGTAATATTTGAATATATTTAATTTATAAGTATAATTGTTGATTTTATCGATTGGAATATTGTTCTGATTAATATTGGCTATTTTTATTTATATAATTACAACGGCTTGGATTAACCCCAGTTTCCCCTGAAAACTCGAAAGGGTTCATTTATATACTAAAAAATTAAAAATATTCTTTGCCTTTTTTTCTTTGAAAAACAAATAGAGAAGTTATTTTTTACTTTATGACAGGCGTAAAATCATATTATTCTGCCTTTTTAAAAAATGATTTTTTTAACACAGAAAAAAACAATGATGTTCTCAAATAACAGATTTAATGAGTTATGAAACCTCGACGCCCCATAGTCGAATGAAAATAAAAAATATATTAAAATTTACGCCCTTAAAAATGTGAAGATTTTCAGATAAAAACTTATCTTGCCATGTGACCTTTTCAAAGTTCAAAGTTTGTTGATGTTTTTGTGTTACAGACAAGTGTAACAGATTGTATATTAAATATTAATTGGAAAATTATTTACATTTAAAATAAATGATAAATACGAATTAACAATTCAGTATTGATTATACGTAATAAATTATTACAAACAAAATTGCTGATGAATGATAATATTATGTAAGCACGTGTTCTTTGAATGACGTTTAACGTTACAGGAGGTGCTGGGTTCGTTCCATATTCCCAAAGCATATGAACTCACTGGGTCGATAGAACATCCCTTTTCAAAGCTCAGTATTTATTTTGTATGAGTCTTTATTAGGTCCAATGATTCACAACCGTATAGCAGCACTGGAACACGCATCTAACAAGTGTGTATAACTGAATACAGCTACATATCCCGCACAGCACAATCTGATTAATATGCCTATAGCTGTTACTAAGGAAATATCCAGGCATATCTACCCCAACCATAGACTTATATCAACTATAGCTAACATATGGTTTTAAAAATGCAGGAAGAAACGTGTTTCAACGTGAGAACTTATGCCATCAGAAAGGATACCAAATAGCAGTTTTTTACTTTTAAAATTATGCAGAAACACTAGAACTTTCTGATACATATGCCGCGTATGCCTTGAAAATGCTCAGTCGTTTTTATGTCTTCATTCTATCAACGGATTTCTTGATGGTCATATGGTGCAGTTATCAATAAAAAATAATTGATATTACAGTATATTATTAGTTACATATTGGTGAAAATTCGATATTTTTGATAGGGACAAATTTTTATATGGAAGGTGTTTTTTTTTAGTTGATCCTGTGAGAACTGTTATTGTTAGCGAACATGATAATGATTTTATGGCGTTTGAAACATAAGTCTACCGAAATATTTTATCATCCCCTTGACATGTAAATGATTATGGGGTATTCCACTTTACTAAGATTTGACAAAATAAATGTTGAAACCCGTACCCAGTCACAAAGAAGATAATTAAAATTGAATATACGTTGAGCAATTTTATATTTATTTATGGCGAATAACTGTGGCTGAGTATGTAACTCGGAATTTGAAGCTGCGGGTTAGTAAGCCATAGTTTTTTCGTGGCATATAATCTTCAACTGTTCCAATGCTTCTTTTGAAGGTTGGTAAATACAACATCGTTTTCTTCAGCTTATTGGATTTTGTTGTAGTGGATTGGTGAGTAAATAGATGCTTATTGGATATTAACTGATGACAATTATGAGCAAAGATCTCCGAAAGAGACAGCAGACTTTAAAATATATTTTAATATAGAGCCTCTCAAATCGGTCGTTTGTTGGAGCGGTCGGTTATTACGATTAAAGTTTTTAAAACAAAGCGAAATCCATTGGCGAGCAAAAATGTCTCTTCTTTCTCTTCCAAGTTTGTATTGATAGGACTTGGGTAGTCAGAATGATAGCCACGCACACTCCAAGCGAAATCTTAGATTTTCTTCTTATGCCATATTTGCTCCCAAATTTGAGCATATGGATCTACACATTATGTAGATATCCACTACGAAACTGTAGTATATGGATCTCCGCAATGTGAAGAAATCTTGACTTATTGTTTTTGGACAAATGGACATCCAGTTCTGAATTTTTGGATTTTTAAAAATCCGACAGAAATGGGAATCGAACCTGCGTTACGCGGATTGTGAGGCGCGCATGTTCATCTTTATGCTACCGTGTGGCATCTTCTGTAATCCGGCTGCTTGTAGGCAGGGGTCGGAGGGCAGTTTGAAGGTTGAGTCCAGCTGTTGACTGGCTGTCGGCACTAAGCCTACGATCAGCTTGGGGGGTACCACCCGGACGTTCAGATTATTATCAATTAAAACACTTCTGGAACTTGAAGAGTACCGCACATTTGTGGCACCACGGTATACTCCCGTATAGCGAGTGCGTAGACAGTGCGAGAAGTGGAGGGATAGTAAAAAAGTATTTAAAATACCGTATATAGTGCAATTTAGTAAAGACAGATTAGGATGTTTATTGATTTTCAGTCATTTCTAATATTTTAGGGTATACGGATAAAATCAAATCGAGTAAATAAAACTACTTTTTCGGGTTTCAATACGTTATATTTACAATAAGAACATAGCGATGAAATGCGATGTTTTTTTTCCTTTTGACATATACGAAGGGTAGATGAAAAATGATCACTTACACTCTAAATCTTAAGGGTAACATTATAATCTTTTCGATGCATTCCTCAAAAAATAATATTAAGTAACTCATCGTCTTTGCTTTGAGGCTAAGCATATTGACCTTAAAAGTATTAAGATGGATATTAACCCACTATTTTAACATACATAAAAAGATATATAAGGATCAGTCGTTACCCAATTAGTCAATCTATAATGTTCTCCATTTCCGCGCAAATCACAAATGCAATAGAGTATATAGAAGTACTTTGTACCAGGCATCAATCGGTGTTTTTATTATAGTTAGGCATATTGTTTTTCTTCCATGTAATCCCATGCACTTGTAATAGCGGTTAAACTAATATTATATATGAATACTAAGTATATTATTACTTTTATTTATCGATACGCTTTAAATTGACTGAGTTAATATTTAGTCAGTAGAATTTTGTTTTATAACGGGTGAATAATTATAATACATTGTGACATTGAAGTTTAAGTAATTTTATTACTAACTATTTCATGATATCGTATCAATAAAATGCATTAATCTTTATAAATATAATATTTATCTTTCAATTTACACATCGTAGTTATTTATTATCATGTGTAGGTAATTTAAAAATGAAATAGTTTTTGAAAAATCTTTCCAAAATAGCGATCCAATACTAAAATACGACATTTATCCATATTTAGCCCGTTAGGTTGAGCAATTGTCTGACAACCAATTCTCGTGAAAAATAATCTGTCAATACATGTTCTCACATTGCGAAGATCCATATACTTCACTTCCAGAGCGAACATCTTCACACTGTGTAGATTAATATGCTTCACATTTAAAGTGTATATGGTATAACAAATATACGATATAAAAAATAGACAAATATTTTAATGTGTTACTTTATCGATTTTATGTATCTCAGACAGGTAGATAGATCTATAGGATTTATAATATAACATTATACACAAAAAGTATTTTGATCCAGGATGCAATCACTTCTTCCTTGTTCAGCTTATCTTTTAGTATTTACAGTCATCAATTAGTATTCAATTGAATGGTATAGTTTCCAAAGTTTTTTCAATACTATCGATTGAACGAAACCCTCTACCGAAGATGTCAACAACTGATTGTTTTGTAAATTTAATTTGTTGAAAGAATATAACAAGTACGTGTATAAGATAATAAGTTTTTCATCCATTTTTTTACGCTTCTTGCCTCCCAGTAGCCGAAATGTTAGCTTGCCTGCTTTGGAATCGAGATTGGCGGTTTTATTCCTACATCTGTTGGAGTATAATTGGCTGACACCAGATTATCGTGAAAAACAATCCGTCAAAATATGTTTTCAAATTGTGGAGATCTATATACCTTACTTTTGGAGCCAACATTGTAAAAAAATCTGCTGTAGATCAATTGCTAATAAATTTTATTTATTTTAAAATTATATTAATTGTAAGATGTTCTAATTTTTCGTCTAGCTCCTTATTGTACAAATAATATAAATATATATACTGTAAAATTTTAGAAATATCCCTTATATTAATATCAGAAAGAAAAAAAAATATGTTAAAAATAATATAAATATATACTTTAGATAATCCTAGAATTTAATTGAAATCTACAAAAAATAGTTGTTCAGTAGAAAATAAAGGCTGCCTAAAATCATAATTATCTCAGAACTATGTTTTTTCAGTTGTTATGTTAGACTTTGAAACAGGTATCGATAATGTATACCATGCAAAAAATCCACGGTGTTTTATTAGTCTGCTAGACCATTGTGAAAAAATCATCGATTGTAGTCACACATATAGGAATTGTGATTAGATAACACGCGGCAAAGGGCAAAAGAGATACATCAATTGTAGAAAAGCAACATTTTATTATTATAATATGTATTAATATTTTAATTAACCTATATTTCAAATAGTCGTAATGATTCTAATTATCTGCAAGACATAATAAATTGTATCGACATTTGTTTTATGCATAGATATAGATATGGTGATATTAAAAACATCGATCTTCGAAAAATCTTCCATTGCATTAAATTGTGATATGCAGTTCAATTTGCGTGGTTTCAACGTGTTGTTAGGTCAAAGGTTGGTAAAACAGTGTGGCGAAAAATGATTGAACCTTAATTTAAAAAAGATTATTTTAAGTGAGAGATGGATTAATATGTTTCGGTAAGACATGCTTTTACGAGGTTCCTGTATAAATAAATGTGTTAACTGTTAGTAACCCTACGATGTTATGTTTTAATATTAGCCCGGTGTCAAATTAGTGTATATCCTTTGTTTGCAAATGATGCGGTTTCAAGCCTTACGGCTGCCTAAAGATTTTTATAAATTAAAAACAGCACTAGTTGAAACGAGTTAAAATATATATTGTATATCTTCACATTGCGTGTTGACTGAATTCGAGAAGTCGTAATTTGTATAGGTCAAGTCTGTTTTTAACGAAGTTCGTGGAATCAGAGATAATATTTCGCTATAGGAAAATTTCATTGTAACGAATATCAGTAAATTGTTTTAAAACATAGCATGAGTAGGTTTGCCTTTAGTTTCCCCGATAGCTGAGAGAAGATAGAAGATAGCTGCTGGATTTAAAACAAATCCGAATATGCTTGACTGTATACCTAATAAGTTGAACTATTAACTGGCAGTCAATTCTTGTGAAAAAATTCATCAGGGGATGATCCATTTACTCCATGCTGCAGTGGTCATTTCTTCATTGTTGTGATTCATAAGATCCACTTTCGGAGTGAATATAATATAAAACAATCTCAAGCAGACATACATACTTTGATAAATGACCACGAATACCTCGCTACGGTGAAATTTGGTTTGGTATATTTTGTATGAAAGTTCGTTCGATTTAACTAAGTATATTCATTATTTTAGAAATTTGAATACCTCTAATTAATCTGTTCATTCTGGAGCAGTATGTTATTTTCTAATACATTTTAGTCCATAGTGATAACAATATTGTTTATATAACATACAAAATGATAAATTGCAAGTTATTATCTTAAAACGCGTGAAAAAACTGCAAGTCAATCATAACATTTTAATGTGTCAATGTAATAAATAATATCAAGTAATTTGAGTCTGCATACTGATAAAGGTCTAAGGTCCATGTCACCCAATCAACTATTTTGAACCTTCAATCATAGATGCATTAATATTTTAACCTAAATTTGATTAAAAATACCGTTTCCTTTGGATAGCAAGGAATGGCATGTATCATGTTGGGATACTTTCAAACGATAAAGCTTTGACATCAGGAGAAAATAGAAAATAATACAAGCTTTTAATATACCTAACTTCGATATGAAATCTTTTAGAAATAAGAGAAATCAAAATCAGGTGGCTATAGTAAGTTTATGAACTGAATGAAACTTAAGTGGAGTGTATGGATCATTCATTGTTTTCACACCTTTATATAATAATTCTGAAGTTCTTCAGTATTTTTGAAAGCGTCGGAGTAAAGCTCGTAAATTAATTATTAATTATTAATCCGCACATTTTTCTAGAAAAACTAGAATTTTACCGACGTGAATAATGATTAATTGGTTTTTTATAAATATTACGCTAATATCAAAGCTCATATAAATTTATTTTAAACTTCTGCGCCTATGCAAGACTTAAACTCAATGCTGACGACACACGCGTGTGTTCATC